>JBCEWC010014607.1:0-14259 GCA_038996855.1 Solanum aculeatissimum
CCATTATTAAGCTAAGTAATATAATATATATTAGTGTATTAAGAGTGTACAATATTTCAGCTTCTCCTTGTGCTTAATTATTCAAATTTGCAAGGAGAAAAATTCTGCGTGCATGTTGTTAATTAGTATGTATTTTGTAAAGGCGAAAAAGAATATAATCTTACTTCTCCTTTTTTGTTTGTCTGAAAATTATGCTACATGTACTAAAATTTATTTTTAAGTAGATATATATAGTATGTAGATGTTGAAATATTTTGGTGAAAATTCTACCTCCAACATTAAATAAAATTTATTTTTTATTCGGAATCACATTCTGGCCATTTGGCTTCCCGTGCAAGTCCCATGATTTTGTCACTATTAGGATCTAAATTGGATGATGTGTAGGGATGCTCATGGTTCAATTTGGATCGATTATTGGATAAAATCAAAACCAAAATCAGTTTAGTTGATTTTTAAATTTCTAAAATCAAAAAGATAACTGTCGATTTGGTTATGATGATTTAGTTTGATTTTTTCTATTTGAAAGTAATAAGTCTGTTGAGGGCATATGCATCTCTAGGTATAGACACCTAATACATGAGCAATCCGTATGAAAGCTATTGTGGACTCAATTAAGAAACATTAGAGTTATTATTACATGAACAAAGTGATTTATCAAGCAATACTTGGCTATTGGGCGTTAGAATATGGAATATACTAGTATGTAAAATGGCTAAAGAAACAAGTAAGACTCAAACACAAGTCGATCAACTCAACTCTTCTATCCTTGTCTCAACTCAATGAACATGCAAGTTTAAGAACAAGTTCATGCTTTGAAAATAAACTCAGTATTATGTAGTTCATTTAAAATATTTCATATCATATCATGCGTTGCTTGGGAGTTTCTCTTAACGGACATCCAATCCCACTATCTTTAGTTTGATGATGTACAACAAAGGTGTCACGATCCAAAATTCGGGCGTGATGACACTCACTTAACTCACTAATGCGAGTCAAGATAAAACCTAAACAATAACAATAATAAAAGTGAAAGACAACAGTCTAACAAGATAGATAAGCAGAAGAAATAAAAAATACAACCATCCAAAGAACTGATGTCACATGTACAATCCTCTAAATATAGAATAATCAAATGAAATACATGTCATAATGTTTAGTCCTCAAATAGAACAAAATATAATAGTAGAATCTCTGAAGGTCCGCCGAAGGAACAAACAACTACCTCTCGATAGATCCAAAGTTCGATCCAGTATAATTAAGAAAACTAGCAAGGTGGATCAAGCTCACAACCTATAAAAATGTAGGAAGGGGTGAGAACCGAACTACGGGGTACTCAGCGAAATGGAACTAACATAAAGTAAAGCAATGAAGAACACAACTACTCCTTCACTCCCAACCACAAACCGCCGAACTACAACCCTGCACTCAGAAAAGTCCCAGCACAATATAATCTACAAGCCACAATGATATAGATATACTCAACACCTGGTATAATGTCTCAAAACACAATTATATATAGATATATCCAACAGTTACTCAAGTCAATGACACAATAAATGTATTGTTCCATACGCAATACAATAGTAATATAGAAGCAGGTATGATATGGGATAAAGTGAATGAAAGAGTCCATCCCATTTGGTTCAACTTGGTTGCATGTGATAAGCAGTGAATTTAATTCTATCCCTTTCAAATTTTTTTGGGAAATTTTTTGGGTTTGTCTCTTTTTTTTTTAGTTTTGATAAATTATTTATTTTTTAACATTTTCAAAATCTTGAATATTTTATTATTTCTACTTTGGTTTCACGATCTTGAATTTTTTTTATGTTTTTGTTACGTTATTTCCAATGCTTTTCTTAAATCTCATCAAGCCCAAGGTTATTGAGACAGTCTCTCCATCTTCGTGGTCGGTAGAGATAAAGTTGCCTATATTGTAAATGCAATTTTTATATTGACGTGTCACACACGTGCAATGCACGCATCCTAAACTAGTGATAATGTAGATATAGATAATTAATATTATCTAGGAATATATTAGCCAAGGCTCCGTTTTGGGACCCATAATATAGAGCTCTAATCTTGGCGGGGATATACATCAAATATATTGTCTATAAAGAAGTATTAGGTTAGACATAATTTATAACTACTTTCGAATAAATCAAAAGCAGGAAACATGCACAATACATGCAGCTAACCGAATTTATTTTTGATGAATTAATAGGCTTGGAGGATGATGAGAGAACATGAACGAAACTACACAACTACAAAAGAAGACAGTGCTCACGTGTATACTTTATTATTAAAAAGTACGGCACAAGCTTTGGGAGCTATTTACCAATTTGTATTTAATCACTTACATATCTATCCTTTAACGATATGACTGATGAAAATCGATCTATCCTTCATAATGCTTCTCTAATTCAATTTTCCACACCATAAAAGTACATAAAGCAGCTCACCATTTATAATCGCATTGTTTTACTTGTATATTTGGGACATAAAACTACAAAGTACTTTATAAACTTATATTGGAGGATCAATATCATTCAATACAAATGAATATTTACATTTACGAGAAGCAGTGCTTAAATGAAAATGTTATTGCATTTCCAATAGATTGATAAAATATAGAATGGACGCTATTTGATGGTTATATGACTCTCAAGAATAGCCATACACGTGTAGCGCATGTGGAGTAAAACTAGTTATTGAAGAAATATTGTGATAGATGTGAGAAAATTTTCTTTTTAATTTGAATAATGTTGATAAATCATTTTATTTGTGATTCAATGATCTAGAAATTTTAGATTCTTTTTTACATGTTTTTTTTTAAAATTCTTCTCTTAGAGTCGATTTGTCGTCGTCGTCGATAGAGGGTTGTTGTAGTAATTTTTTGAATTTTTCCCGTGATTTTGATAGATCATTTGCAATGATCTTGAATTTTTTAATTTTGTTTTTTGACATTCTCTCCGATATTTTTTTAAAGATCAATATTTTGGGGTTCCTTTTTTATTTGAGTGAAGTCGATAAATTATTTGTCCCTGTGATTTCAATCTTGGATTTTTGAATTTTTTTAATGTTCTTTCCATTGTTTTTTTTAAACGAAAATGATATAAATATTGATCATTTGTATTTGGGGGTTCCTTTTTTATTTGAGTGAAGTTGATAAATTATTTGTCCCTGTGATTTCGATCTTTGATTTTTGAATTTTTTTCGAATGTTCTTTCCATTTTTTTAAAAATAGAAATGATATAAATTTTGTTTTTCTAAATTCTCATCGAGCCCAAGGTTATTGAGACAACCTCTCTATCTTTATGGTCGGTAGAGGTAAGGTTGCCGACATTATAAATGCAATTTTTATATTGTCGTGTCACACACGTGCAATGCACGTATCCTAAACTAGTAATAATGTAAATATAGATAATTAATATTATCTAGGAATATAATAGACAAGGCTCCTATTTGGGAACAATAACATAGAAGAGGGTTTTTACATGCGGAATTTGCAAAAAGCTATACAGATATGTCACCATTATTGAAGAAATGTTGTGATAGTTGTGAGAATATTTTCTTTTTAATTTTTTTTAATTTGAGTGATTTTGATAAATTATTTTATTTGTGATTCAATGATCTAGAAATTTTAGATTCTTTTTTATGCTTTTTGTTTCTTCTCTTAGAGTCGATCTTCCGTCACCGTCGATAGAGGGTTTTTGTTGTAGTAATTTTTTAAACTTTTTTTTTCCAATGATTTTGATAAATCATTTGCAAGAATCTTGAATTTTTTATTTTTATTTTTTGACATTTTTTCCAATGTTTTTTTAAGATCAATTTTTGGGGGTTCCTTTTTTATTTGAGCGAAGTCAATAAATTATTTGTCCCTGTGATTTTGATCTTGGATTTTGAATATTTTTTAATGTTCTTTCCATTAATTTTTAAAAAAATATAGAAATGATATAGATATTGATTCATTTTGTATTTGGGGGTTCCTTTTTTATTTGAGTGAAGTCGATAAATTATTTGTCCCTGTTATTTCGATCTTTGATTTTTAAATTTTGTTTTAATATTCTTTCCATTTTAAAAAAATAGAAATGGTATAAATTTTATTTTTCACCTCTCTATCTTTGTTGTCGGTAAAGGTAAGATTGCCGACATTGCAAATGCAATTTTTATAATGACGTGTTACACACGTGCAACACATGTATCCTAAACTAGTAATAATGTAGATATATACAATTAATATTATCTAGGAACATAGTAGCAAAGGCTTCGTTTTGAGACCAATAATATAGAAGAGGGTTTTGACATGTGAAATTCGTAAAAATCTATACAAATACGTCACCATTATTTAAGAAATGCTATGATAGATGTGAGGAAAAAAAATTAATCTTTTTTAATTTGAGTGATTTTGATAAATCATTTTATTTTTTATTCAATGATCTAGAAATTTTAGATTCATTTTTATGTTTTTATAAATTTTTTCTCTTCTCTTAGAGTCGATCTACTATCACCGTAGGTAGAGGGTTGATGTAGTAATTTTTTAAATTTTTTTCCCGTGATTTTGATAAATCATTTGCAAGGATCTTGAATTTTTTATTTTTATTTTTTGACATTCTTTCCAATGTTCTTTTAAAGATCAGTTTTTGGGGGTTCCTTTTTTATTTGAGCGAAGTCAATAAATTATTTGTCCCTGTGATTTTGATCTTGGATTTTTGAATTTTTTTAATGTTGTTTCCATTGTTTTTTAAAAAAAATATAGAAATGATATAGATATTGATTCATTTGTTTTTGGGGATTCCTTTTTTATTTGAGTGAAGTTGATAAATTATTTGTCCCTATGATTTTGATTTTTGAATTCTTTTCGAATATTCTTTCCATTTTAAAAAAATAGAAATGGTATAAATTTTGTTTTTCTTAATTCTTGTCGAGCCCAAGGTTATTGAGACAAACTCTCTATCTTTGTGATCGGTAAAGGAAAGATTCCTGACATTGTAAATGCAATTTTTATAATGACGCATTACACACGTGCAATGCATGTATCCTAAACTAGTAATAATGTAGATATAGATAATTAATATAAATTTTGATTCATTTGTATTTGGAGGTTCGTTTTTTCTTTGAATAAAGTTGATAAATTATTTGTCCCTGTGATTTCAATTTGTGATTTTTGATTTTTGAATTTTTTTCTAATGTTCTATACATTGTTTGTCACGCCCCAGAAGGGTACCCTTGGCGTGGCAGGCACTCAGAAACTATTGCTAGCCCCCAAGCAAACCACTCGGCCTCATCACATTCGTTCAATCACATTCTAATAGCAAAAGACATCAATGATAAAAAATACTCAAGGAACTGTAATGATAATTGGAAAATCGAAGGCCAAGGGCCAAGCAATCTATCCATCGCTAAGCAAGACTAGTGCAAAAGGAACTAGTCAGAAATAACATCAAAATATAACTCGAGAGTCTAGTCTATGAAGTTTCTAAACATATTACTAAGTGGTGCCAATGATAAGTCCATGGCTACCTCAAAATAAAATATAAAAGCTAAACTCAAAACTAGAAGATAAGATACGACATCCTTTGAAAGTAGGGAAAGACTCACCAATCAACTGAATGTAAATAGGTCCTCAACGGGGCGCCTGCTGAAGACCACTAGTACCTGTCTCTGCATCATGAAAAGATGTAGGTCTAAATGGGTGTCGGTACGTGGAATGCATTGGTATTTAAAATGGCAAAATGAAACATATAAAGGCAGAATAACATCAAATCAAAATAACTCAACTCAAGAAATAGGAAGCTCAATCATCAAGTCAAGAGTCTAAAGTAAGAAATACAGTTTAGACAATCACCACTCAGATACCATCTCATCCCATCCACTAAGAGTGGTATCAAGACCTATTTGGGAGTTTCTCTAACCGACAACCATCACCTATGAGCCAGTGATGATACAACGAAGAGATGTCGTTACCACATCAATCTAATACCTTTCCATGGTAAAGCACATCCCATCATTTGATCCACAATAATAACATCAAGTCCTCTTTTCAGGACAATAAGGAAACATTTGATTTTACGGTTCAATCTTCTCCTACGCTGGCAACGTAGTTATTGAGTTCGAGTTAGACTTACTCTTACTCAATTCGGTGCTAAAAATTCCTCCCAAGACTCATTATGCTCATAAGACCTCAACTCTATGGTTAACTCATTCATTTAGTCTCATTGGACATTCATCAACTCAGTTCATCACATCAATCATCAATTCTTGTGTTATATTCTTTAAGGTTTCGTTCTTGACTCAATTATGCATCATTCGAACTCATAGCATTCAAGAAACAATAATAGAGTTAAAGCATTTCAGGATTCTATAGATTCTTTAGGTTCAAATTTTAGTCATGCATGTTCATTTAAATGCAATATGTAAAAATAACAAGAATTCAGTCTAGGGTTCATGTAGAAAAGTAAAATCATCAATTTCTAGTATTTAATTCATAAAAACTGTATTTCATGCAAAATTATATAGATATACGTTAGAATTTTAAAAAAATCTTCACGAAACATTCATGGAAGACTCAATTCATCAATATGTTCCATCGACTCAGGTTATGGGGCACATGGAAGACCAAAATTCATGTTTTAGTTAGCCTTACATACCTGGAGTTTGAATCTTGGAGTAGCTTGGAAGAATACTCAAGTTCTCTCTTCAAACCCTAGCCTTTTTCTCTCTTTAAATCTCATTCCACGTTTGGAGGATGTGTTTTAGCGTAAAAATAACTTACTGATATGTTTAGGGCTTAATTTAGGTATAAAAATGTAGAGTTTAGGCTTTAAAATAGTGGTAAAAGACCAAATTAACCCTTTAGAAAAAGCAGAAAAAATGGTGGTAAAAGACCAAATTAACCCTTTAGAAAAAGCAGAAAAAAGTCATCTACGAGACCCTTTACAGCCTGTGGAACGTTCCACGACTCGTGAGTCACTTCCGTGAACTTTTAGGAACGTTTTGAAGCTACTGGAACTTTTCACTAGACCTATTCACGATTTGTAAAAGGCTCTATGACCCGTAGATGGATTCAGGAAGTCTTGAGCTAAAATTTGAATTTCTGGACTTTTCCACAAAATCTCACTTTACGGGTCGTACTTCAATCCATGACCCATAAGTGGTTTCGTGGAACTACTTTGCTCTGGCAGTGTTCAGTAAAACCGTCATAACTTTTGACTCTGAACTCCAAATAAGGTGAAATCAGTTGAGTTGGAAAGCTAATTCAAAGAGCTTTCATTTGATAGGTGATGGGCCACCTAATTCTTTGTGTGCTAATAGTAATGATTGTTTAAAGTCGACCCTTGCATAATCTTTCACTATAAACTCAATTTATAGGAAGGTTTTCAACTTGTCTAAGTGTTAGAAGACTCTTGTGACCCTAATAACACTCCACATACAAGGATGAGTCTTGAAAAATGAGAACATGTAAGAATAAAGTTATGGGGTGTCACATTATTTTTTCAAAAAATAAAAATGATAAATTTTTTGATTTATTCGTATTTGTGGGGTTCTTTTTTAATTTCAGTGATTTTGAAATGACGGCCCATTTGGTTTTCACATGCAAGTCCTGTGATTTTGTCACTAGTAGGGTTTATATTTGATGATGTGTAGGGGTATTCATGGTTCAATTTTGATCGGTTATTGGTTAAAATCAAAACCAAAATCAGTTTAGTTGATATTTAAATTTCTAAAATCAAACCAAATCAAAAAAGATAACGGTCGGGTTGGTTATTGATGATTTAGTTCAATTTCCTCGATTGAAAGTAATAAGTATGTTGAGGACATATGCATCTCTAGATATAAACACCATATACATGAGAAATCTGAATAAAAGTTAATGTGGACTCAATTAAGCAACATTAGAGTTATTATTACACCAGTTTAGTGTACGTGCATTTGCACGTATGTGCCATGTTAATTTAAAAATTATATATAAATAATACTTGTCATTAAAATAAATACAATATTCATATAAATAAAATTAAATAAATATCATTAATTTGATGCAATAGTTTTGTAACACCCCAATTGTTTTAGCTAAGATTGAGCCATGTCACGACCCAAAATGGGGTCATGACTAAAAGGTTACTTAAATTCCAAATCCAAGAATAAAGTATACTAAAAGAAGAAAAATCCAATAGATAAATAGTCGCCACATAAAATCATATCCCAAAACCTAGTGGCATGAGTGTAAAGAGCATCTAATAACAAAACTAGTTAAATCAACACATCTCATTCTTTGAATAGAAATAAAGACTACACAGCTAAGATAGAATCTAATGGCAACTCGAAGCCCTGAATCTCACCACTAGATTTGGATAATAAATTGTTCGAACGAACCAACTACCACGTGAAAATCTCTGCCTGGAATCTGTGAGGGGAGAAAGAAGTAGGAGTGAGTATACATAATATGTACCCAACAGGTTTAACCAACTGGAATAAGAAATTGAATAAACTATGAAATAATCTAAGAACGCTTCCACCTGCAATAGGAAAACCAGTCCGGCATCGGTGTCGTCAATTTATATAGAACGGTGCAAATAAAGTAAATATATAATCTAAAATATATAAGCCAATCCAAAGCAACCACAAGTAGTATAATGAGATGGTATGCAATGCAATGCAAGGTGGTATCAAGACCGTCGTACAGCCTGTCGTATACACCCCCGTCGAGTTAAGACTTCATAGACTAAGGGGACCCATGGGGACTTCGCAGGCCATATACCTCAATCACAACATATCAACTACCTTGCCACCTAACTCGTGGTCAAGGAATCATGATAATAATCAAAATATATCCACCACCTTGCCACCTAACTCGTGGTCAAGGGTTTTAAAAGAGTAGTTTCACAATTTCTCAAAATATCATGACATGTAGTATGAGGATGCATGCAATTAAGACACAATTATCTCCCTTTCTCAACATGTTATATTCACAATATTCTCAATTTTAGGATTCACATGCTCTCAAAGCAAACACATAAACAATTAAAACTCTCACACTAGCATCACAATAAGTATTTTCCACCCAACACATGATACGATCTCATCCTATAGATTATAACATATGAATATTCAATAACTCAATCTCAATCTCAAAGAAAGATAGCCAAACCTACCATAATGCTGAAACTGCACTCGAACACTTCTACCGAATGGACAAATCTTGAATTCAACTCCCGAAACGACGATCCTCTATCAAGAACGAAACATGCACATCACAAGGATTCCAATGACACCCGTATTTCTATAAATCTAGCCTAACCTCAAAATTTCATCTAATTCGATAATTTAGTTCCTAAATTTCACGCCTAGGATTTAGTCTTAAATCCTCCAAATAACATAATTCTAACGATTATTCATATAATGCAAATCCCCAATATTAATACAAAAAATATATACATTGATATACACATTCGAATTCGTACAACGAAGTAATAAGTTTGACTAAACAAAGAACCAAAAAGCACAGGGCAAAAGAGTATCAATGTATGAGAACCAAAAGCACTCACAGAAAGATGATAATGAAGGGGAAACATATATATGTTACCAAACTAATCTTTGATATTATAATAATGTAAGTTTCTTAAGCAAATTAGAGGGTTACCTCTTATTATTTGTCACAATCTTGAGAACTCACGCCGTCGCCTTCGTTCTTTTTTAGATTTCTCTCCCTTTTTTTCTTTTTCCTCTTTTATTTTTCAAGTTATAATAAAAGAATTAAACCCTCCTTACTGATTTTAGTATATATGATAAGTGGTATAGGATATTTAATAAGTGATCAATTTAGTTCCCCAACTAAACTAGTTATCTAAAATTATCCCTCAAATAAATAACTTTAATTATCGAATAATCCAAAAATACTCACTTAAAATTTACGATAGGACATTTTATGAAAGTAAGAGGATTAATTTTTTTGTATGACGTAGCGGGTCATTGCAAGCCATTCTTCATTTGATATAAGATTGTAATTGATTATTCTAAATTGAGCACAGGCATTAAAGCCAATTTCTTAGTGTGAAAATAAATTTGAAGATGAAGTAAGGTCACAAGAACCCTCTAGCACAAAGTTGAATTGAAATCCCTTTCTGAGTTTCGATATGAAATTCTATGAAATTAGGTGATCCAATAACTCCAAATTGTGAATGTATGTTAAGGTCCTTTCCTAAGTAATTGAAGTGATTTGGATGTGGTTGGAGGTCATAAGGGACACCCAAGGTCAAGCCAAGTTCAAAATATTTTTACCGACTAAGTTTTGTAGGAGTTGATAGAAGGGTCAAATTCAAATAACCATATCTCCTAAAATATAATGAGTTAGATGATCCATAATATCTATAATTAAATATCTTTAAATTATCTTTCCAATGCATCCAATTTCTCCTTAATCGAAGTTCGGAATAAAAAGTTATGATCATTTTACTGAAGATGTGCAGAGCTGTCTAAAGTTTGTGATAGCTCCGCATCGCAAACTTGACGCAGACACTTTTGGATAAGTTAAATGACGTCCTTTTATTATATGTTGAGGGTAATTTTATCCTATAACCTTTGGGGGTCTATTTAAGGTCCCAAAACGCATAAAACGTCAGATTTTCACAATTAAAACCCTCTTCTTCACTCCTAAACATAAACGCTCAAGAATTATCAAGTTAGAGTTAGGTTTCAAGATTCATCATCAAGGTAAGTTAGTCTCTATAAATTTCAAACTTTCCAACCAAAATTCCTTCATCTATTCATGAATCTCTAAGAGAAATCTTAAATCATAACCTAGGATTTCAAGAAAACGAATTCAAGAATTTCAATAACAAATTTCTTGATTCTTCAGTTTTCATTCCAGATATGTAAGGCTACGTAAAATTCTATTTTCGCGCCTAATCTATATTTCTTATCAAGAATTCTAATCAAGAGTCATGTCAA
Organism: Solanum aculeatissimum; assembly: GCA_038996855.1. Taxonomy (NCBI): domain Eukaryota; kingdom Viridiplantae; phylum Streptophyta; class Magnoliopsida; order Solanales; family Solanaceae; genus Solanum; species Solanum aculeatissimum. The sequence continues at coordinate 10,948 of JBCEWC010014607.1, forward strand.
TTATAGTTCTATGATCTTATGGAGAAATTCTAGAACCTTGTCATGATATCGTTATTATTTTATTACTATTATGCTAACAACTTTATTATTGAGTACATCTCTTTAAATTCTTGATGTATTACTACATTTACAAGAACCCTAAAGAAGTTTTGAAATCATTATGGTCATGTCTTGCTTGAATTGAAGAATGCCTATTTTCTTACAATGTTTACATAGAGTTCAAGCATAATTTGAGTTAAATGAGTTTAAGACTAAGCATATATTTTAAATCTTTATTTTGAGACTGAGATGAAGAAAAGACACAAGCTTTATGCATTATTTTATCAGTAAAGAGCATGACTACTTTCTTTTTTTAAAGAAAGTATTACTAGTTATGAGAAAGTATTATCAGTTTTGAGAATGAAAAAAAAGTTTATAGAAAATATGTTGAGCCAAGGCTCCAAGTAGCAGATTTTCAGTTTTCCCCTAAAGTGGGACACTTTTACAGTTATTGAGGACAGTGCATGTTTTGAGAGTAGTATTGAGCACCGATGTGGGTACAAGTTCAGAAAACTCCAACCCCATAAACTACGTAGCCAGCATAGGATAGGATTGTACCAGATGTACAACTCCTCATATGTCACTAAGATGGCCTAGTTTATATGGATCCCCAACACTTCATTCCTTACCCCGACAAGGTATGGGATGGCTCTGGCAACTTGGGCAGGACATTGTATCATCACGAGGCTCATAGTGATGGTTGTAGATTAGAAAAACTCCACAAGTTACAATATATATTATTTTCATATACAGACAAAGTTACATTTATTTATGCATTAATTAAGATATTTTAATTATTTTGCATCATTTATATCATTGAGTTACTTTTCAGCATTTAGCCTATGATTTGACCGGTGAATCCTGAGTTTTCCTATTTTGGCCATTTTACATACCGTATATTCCACATACTGACGCCCTTTGGCACTGCATCATTTTATGATGCAGATTCAGGTATTCATGTTAGCATCTATTCAGTAAGACAGCTTTCTAGCAGCAGTTGATGAGACCTCTTCGCTTTCAGAGGACTCTAGCTAGTTAGTCTATTTTATTTATGTTACAGTCAAGTAGTTGTGAGTCTTGTTGTGGCACCTATTTTTAGTATAGTAGAGGCTTCATGGACAGAGTTGGTGAGTCTGTCTAGTCTTTTCATTCAGACAATTTAACTATTATTATTGTTTGTATAAAGAGATATCTTCAGATTCTGTATACAAGATGATTGAGATTCTTTGAGTTTTATTAAATATTTTAAAAGGTTCATCTTATAAAATTTTTGCATGCAATTTAAAGTTTTCAGTTGACTGAGTCAGCCAGGTCAAGGGTTCACTTGGGGACCAGCAATGGTTTCTAAGTGTCGGCCACGTCCAGGGTGTAGGCTCGGGGTGTGACAAGTTTAATCTATTATGTATAGACAAAGATGAAAAAATTAATTTAATTACTTATAATATAGATATGTTAATATTTTATGAATACAAAAAGTAATAATTTGGAGTTGAATAGTTAGGAGTTAAATGATTAATTGATTAAAATTTAATTTTAAAAAAAAACTCCTAAATATGAAAAGAATTGTTTAATGTTTCTAACGTAATTTTAATTATCCTTTTTATTTTTTAAATTTGTTATACTACATATTTTTATTAACAAAATATTTGATAATCTAAATTTTAATTAATTTCAAAGTCTTAAATATTAAAAAAATGATAGTAATATTTTTTCTATCCGCAATCTAGATAATGATTTATATAGAATAGTCCTAAATCAAGAGAGAATTGTAAATATAAAGAAACTTTAATTCAAAATTAAGTGAATCTTGAAATTAAATAAATAAACAAGTAAATACTTGATAAATTAAAAAATACTAAAAAGATGATTTTATCTAAAGAATAGTCTTTTAATGAAGGGCAAAAAGTTCAAACAACATTTCTAAGGATCTAAACTCTTTTAATATTGTAAAGATAGATGAACAAAGTGATTTAGTTAACCTATACTTGGTAATTGGAGGGGAGGAGGGTCAAATTTGAGTTGGTAATAGTGGGTAAAGACAACAAATGAATCAAGACCCAACCCACGACTAGTTTGACCCTATTAAATGTAAGATAAAATAATTTACTAAATAATAAGAATAAAAATATTCTTTCCAAATCATGATCAACATTCTCTTTTGAGAAAACACTAATTTTTCCAGTAAATATCTTTTTTATTAAAAAAAACCATTGAATTAAAATTCCAGAAAAGACAAAGGAAAATTAACCACGTGATTTGCACAATATGATATTCATGTTCATTTGAAAGCACATTTAATTAACCACATGTTCAATATGAGTTTCTAGTTAACTTCTCCCCTTTTTTGAATCTTCTTTGCTCCAGCTGCTCTACTGGTCCATGGTATGGTATCTCCAACCTTTAATCTTGTTACCTTTCTCTCCTTGTTTCACTCCTCTTCTTATTTTCCTCTTTGCAGGTAGAGGCGGTTCCTCTGAGTGGATGACAGGAGTTCTATGCATAATCTTCCCGGCATCACCATTAAAGCACCTTCTTTCTCTTTTCTTCCACAGAGTTTGAAATGATGACTCTCCCTTTTTGACCTTCTCTGGATTCTCCTGGTGATGACACCTCCTTCATGTTTATTTTTGTATAATTTTGGTAGCTATAATGTGTTCCTCTGCTTATCTTTTGCAAATGTAATATCACTAATTAGGCCTATTTTGACAAAATGTTGTATGTTCCTCAGCTTATCTCTGTACCTATTATGCTTGTGATTGTTCTCTATAATGTTGTGCATGCTTGATTTCTCCAAACTCCTGTTATACCTATGGCAAATGTATTTTTCTGGTTTTTGTCCTCAAGTTTGGAAATTGTGTCTTGTCCACGTTGATATGCTTTCTGATGCTAACTGGAAGTTCTTTAAAGTTGTTATATTCTGTTGGTGTTTTCACTGCTTGTTTTGCCAACATGTCTGCCACATTATTTCCTTCCCTAAATATATGTGTTAATGTTACCTGCAGTTGTTAAATCCCATTTCTCATTGTCCCTTTATACCTCGTAAGAGTGTATAAAGAGTCAGTTTCAAATTCCATGAGTTGTAGATCTCGTTCTCTACAAAATCTTATCGCCTCCTGCATAGCTCTTACTTCTGCTCCCATATTAGTATCCACTCTTATACCCCCTGTAGAACTCAACACACAGGAAGCTTGTAACGAAGAAGAACAAATAACAGGAAAGAAAAAAATAGAGAAGAGAAAACTGTAAAAACGTTTGCAGAGAAAGAGTTGTTGG
>JBCEWC010014608.1:0-14259 GCA_038996855.1 Solanum aculeatissimum
GGTTTATGATTTTGTTTTCATGTTATGGTAATGGCTTATGTTCCCATGTTACTATAATGACTTGAATGTTGAGCATGCTGAATGATTATGCGCTATGTGAAAGCATGCTTATCCCTTTCCCGTATTGTCCCTATAGCTTGTGTCTCAAGTCCCTAAATCCTTAGAGCTTAGGTGCTACATGCTTTAGCTTCCACATTTTCGAACCGATGATGAGTGTAATGATGCTATGGTGGGTTGATCGAGGGTCCTCGAGTCCTCTTTCGCCATGTCACATCTAGGCCCCCTATCCGGGTCGTGACACTAAGGAAGTCCTCTTCTTCAATCATTCTTCTCTTTAAAGCTCCTAGTCAATCAAACTATGTGGGATTGGTTCCTAGTTCTCCTTTCAACCATGAAGACCCTAAAACTCTTTTACACTTGAATTTATGAAATTAAGCTTATTTTAAATTTGGGTCTTTAAATCTATTATTGATTTGATTAAATTGAAGTATGGGTTATACTTATTACATAATTTTAAAGTGATGTAAGTTCAATTATCATGACTTGCATTGAAATTATGAAGATTTGAATATGCATTGTCCCATGAAAGCTTATTTTAAGCATGGGTAATCTAAACCTTGATTTGAATGTGAATTTGCTCATGGATTTCACTTGAATTTCATATTTTATTGTTGATTTAAGATTGAATCTCTATTGTCCATGCATTCATCTCATCATTCATGACATATGCATACTTGAAACTTGATTTGTTTGTTGAAACTCTTGTTATGGGCTTAGTCCCAACTTACTTGACTTGACTTGATTTTGAACGACATGTGATATTGTAACGACCCAAAATATTTTGAAAACTCTTTATGGTTGGTCTTGTATGATGTTCTCCTGTTCATGGTTGAGGTTTGGTAGCCACGGGTTGAGTTTAAGTGGCCAAACACAAAATGGATCATTTGGTGGTCTAGAGAGGCCGTTTGGACAGTAGACTTTGAGCTAGAATAACTTTTTATTCTTGTTAAAGCATGTATTCTGATACATATCAAATTGAACCTCTTTGAGATAGCTTCACAACGCAACTGGTTTCACTCGATTCAGAGTTCAGATGAGAAAGTTATGGCCTAAATAATGGGGCTACCTGAAATTCGAAAGACATTGGAGATAGGCCCTGAAAAGGGTCCAAGGCAAGGACCACGTACCGTGACCCTTAGAACGGTCTATGTGGGGGTCCATGCCAAGGTCCAGCGAGCTAGGGGTAGCTAGGAACCACACCGAAACACAAGTCATGGCCCACGGACCACCCCACGGTCTGTGAGCCATTGAACAATCCGTCAAGTGTCCCGTCAAGTGGGGAAGAAGCTTGGCTTGAGTTGGGAGTTGATTCGTGGGCCAAGTATCGCTCCACGGGCCAGTACACGGTCCGTGTGAAGCCACACAGTCCGTGAATCCTCCCGTCAAGTGGTCCAGAAAGTCTTCCGAGAGGTCGCGTTGAAAATTTGGCTAAGTGTCATTTGATGGTGCATTTGAACGGACCGTGTGTCACTTTGACGGGAACTGTAGCACCTCCGTTTGACTCTGCTTGGAATTTAAAAGTCTGTTTCATTAATGTAATTTCGTGATTTAGGGATTCCCTAAGCCCCTTTAAGGTATCCTAAGGTCTCTTAAACCCCTAAATCAAGACGAAAACCCTCATTATTCTAAGACTCCTCCATTCACTTTGAGAATTCTAAAATCCTCTTGGCCTCCATTGATGAAAGCTTGAAGAAATTGGGGAAGATAACCTTGACTAAGTTTGACTTTGCAATTTCTTTGGTGAAATTAAGGTATGTGGGATTTGATTCAAGGATCTTCTTTCATCCTTGAAGACCAAAGAACCGTAACCTTTTAAATTTGATTTTAAGTTTTTAATTAAGTTATGGGTTCTTCCATTATTGTTATAGATTAGTGTTGAGAATTGTGTGCTGTAGTTTTTAGGAGATTTAAACATGATTTTAAGCTTGAATTCATGAATGTTCATTGGAACCCTCGATGAATCAAAGTGCATGTCCCTTTCATGATTTAGTTAAGCATGGGTAACTTTCATTATGCCATATTTATGGATTTTTACATGATTTATGAGGAATTACCTTTCAAATTGTGAAATTAAGTTTGAATTCCATTACCCATGTTCTTGTACCTCATTCATGGCATATGCATGGTTATTGTTGTATTGGAACTCTTGATGAATCTCTTGATGAAACTCATGTTTTGAATGTAATGTTAAGACTTGTGATCACATAGTCCTTTGTCATGGCTCTTGGAGCACCTTGGGTGATTGCACCCCCATGTTATGTCTTGAATGCTTGATATGACAAACTAATGTAGATGAGCTACTCTTATTGCATTGATATGGAATGATCATGAAATGTTTTGGAAACTCTTGATGGCCTTTGGCCTAAACATGAACATGACTCTTGTATAATGGTCTTGATTTAACTAATGATGCATGATTTTTGAAGAATGTAAGTCTCCCAATTTAATGTTGCATGTATATAGATACGTATTCCCGTGGGATAATACTTAGCACCGAGGGATTGGGCTCCACCCCTTTCCGTCAAACCATGTGCCACCATGGATTTTAAATCCCTAGATAGGGGTTACCATGTCATGATATCCCTTGACTCAAGGGATCCTTGGGTACTACTTGGCAAGTAGTCCAGATGCGAGTAGTGGCTCGTTTGGGTCTTCCATGTTGTCGGTTGAGGTTACATTCCCGCTATATATGATCATAGGATTGCATCTCATGCATCATGGTATAGCATATTGTTATACTACTCCTTGGCTACGTGTATTCTTTTCGTATTACTTGTCCCCTTGACATGTTGCTTGGTCATACTATACTTGTCATATGCATTGCATGCCCGCATACTTAGTGCTTAATTATGCTAACCTATATTCTTGTCTACATGTTCTAACCATGTAGGGACCGAGGGTGATATTTACATTCTACCGGACGATGCTTGATTTCCTATTGAAGACTTTGCTAGCTGTTTGCTCTTTTTTTCAAGGGCAATAGCCACTGTCTATCTACCTATTTTATGTTATGTATTTAATTTCTCTTGTCTTGAGGGTGAGCCTTAAAACTTTTCGAGGCCCCGCTCATCTATGTAGAGGCTTGTTGGACCACTCTATACTCTTGTACGTTTGACTTGTATGTTGAACCTTTTGGTTATCTAATACTATGCTTATTTAGCCTTGATTATGGAAGTTATCTCTTATCATGCTCATGACTTGTATGATGGTATTGTGAATGACTAAGTGATTATTAGGCAAGTACCATGATCCCGATATTGTCCCCATTGCTTGAGTCCTACTCACCCGTCCCCTTAAAGATTATTGCTTTGTGCTATGTGTAGGCATGCTTGTCCCATTCCCGACATTGTCCCCATAGCTTGATTCCCAAGTACTAAATCCCTTAGAGCTTATGTGTTATGTGTTTAGCTTCCTCATTTCCGAATCGATGATGTGTGTAATGATGCTATGATGGCCTGATCAAGAGCCTTCGGGTTCTCCTTCGCCATGTCACATCTAGGCCCCCTATCCGGGTCGTGATAGATATGACTAGAATGTGATCACATCTTGTCTTGACTTGGCTCATTGAGTATCTTGGGTGTTTACACCATCGTGTACTTATCCTGAATGAGCTACTCCTATGCATTGATCCTTGAACTTATGACTTGGACTCTTGTTTGACTTTTAGCCTAAATATGAAAAGACTTGAATTATGATTTGACGTTTTAGCCCAACCTTACATTGTATTGTATTGATTTGAAAGACAAACCTCCATTAGACAGCATGTATATATATATGTATTCTTGTGGGATGTTGACTTAGCACCAAATAGGATCAGAGTAGTAAGTGGGCTATCCCCAAGGGTCCCACTCCATTCTCTTAAACTATGTGCCAGCATAGGTATATGGTAACCCTTATCAAAATAATCAGGTCATAAGGTACGGTTACAATTATGATATGGAAATTCTTCTGAAAAACCTGGGTCGTAAGGAAGGTGACCATCATACAAAAAAGATTGATTCGTAAGGTGTGGTGTAGATTATCTTTGGCAAGTAGTATACTCTCATCCAATGAGAGGCTTCATCGAGAAAATTCATGTTGTAGCTCACATTGGTTTGTGATATCGGTTGAGGTTACATTCCCATTATGTTTATGTGATTAAGCATTCATGCATCATGGATTTTATGGCATATTGATATCATATTCTTTCTTATATTCTTCTTTCTATATATGTGCCCTTGTCATCTAACATTGGTTTACAGGTTGTTCATGGCATATGCATTGCATGCCCACGTACTTAGTACACTGAAATGTACTAACACATACTCTTTTGCCTACATAATCTAATCATGTAGGGACCAAAAACTATATCTATCCTCCTTTTGACAGTTAGCTTGGATCTTTAAAGTACTATTTGTGGTGAGTCCTATGTTCCAAGGACAATACCCATTATCCATCTAGCTCTTATATTATATTGATCATGTCTTTACTTTGAGGGTAAGCCCGGGACATATCTTAGCCCCTGCCCTATTCTAGACTAGAGGCATTGTTAGACACTATAGAGTTCCTCGTACGAGTATGTTATGTTATGTGTATACTTGAGATGCTATGGTTAAGTATTATGTATGGATATGATGATTATGCTTATGCTATTATGATATGTTTAATGAGAATGTGCTTATATGGAAAGTTTCAAGTCTCTTCTTACCCCCATAGCGTGAGTCATACTTACCTACCCCTTAGAACATATTTGTTATGTGCTATGTGATTCATGCAAATCCTTTCCCCCATGACATCCCCATAGCTTGAGTCCAAAGCCCCGTAATCCCTTAGAATTATTTGTTTCCTGTTAAATTACGTGCTTCTGAACCAATAATATGTAAATTGATGCTAAGATGGCTTGTTTGAGGACTCTCGAACTCTCATTTGCAATATCACATCTAGGCCCTACTCCCGAGTCGTGACAAAGATGGTATCAGAGAACTAGGTTTATAAATGGTCATCAAAGTCCAATATGTCGCGTCAAGTAGAGTCTTTTTCGTGGGTGTGTTGTGCACCATACCTATGAGTGAGAGGCTATGGCGATATTTTAGGAATTATCCCACTTTATTGCCCCTTATGTCGTGCTATGAATCATTTCGTAAGATCTATTAATTTATAGTATCCTGGTCACTCTTTCAAAAGATACCTTCTCAAAGAGCCCCTCTCCCTAGACAGGCCCAGGCTAATGAGAATCAAACTCCTCAAGTCCCTATGGGGGAAAAGAGTACTCAAGATGAATTTCGTACTGCTATTGCCATGTTGGCTCAGGTGATGACAAATCAGGCTAGGCAGGCTAATCTTCCTCCTCATGTCCCTACTCGGGCTTCTAGGGTGAGAGATTTCACCTGGATAAATCCTTCGGAATTCTATAGATCAAAGAACGATGAGGATGCTCAAGACTTCATTGATGAGCTCACCAAAGCGCTGACTATTATGGGGGTGACTTCAGAAGAGAAAGCTGAGTTGGCCGCTTATCAACTGAAAGATGTGGATCAGGTGTGGTATACCCAATGGTTGATGGAAAGGGTTGGTAGTTATGGTATAGGTTGGGACGAGTTCAAGGATGCCTTTTTGGATTGTTTCTTTCTTCTTGAGCACCGGGAAGCCAAAATCACTGAATTCATCAATCTTAAGCAAGGTGGCATGACCATAAAGGACTATTCCCTCAAGTTTACCAAGCTCTCAAAGTTTGTTCCTATGTTAGTGGCTGACGATCGTGCAAGAATGCACAATTTATTTATGGGATCTATGATTTGGTGGTGAAGGAGTGTTGTACCGCCATGCTTATTTGGGATATGGATATTTCTAGGCTCATGACTAATGCTGAGCAGATTGAGGGAGAAAAGCTCAAGGAGAGGAGAATGAATGACTCTAAGAGGGCCCACTATTATAGTGGGTTCTCTAACTCTAGAAGTGGTGGTGGGGATATTCGCTTCCATCAGGGCCAAGGATCTAATGCAAGGGTTGCCAATGCTAGAATGCCTCTTCCTAGGGCACAAGTCAAAGTTGGGCTAATGGTTCCTCGATGCGATAAGTGTGGAAGAAATCACTCAGGTGAATGTAGAAAGACCTCGGGTGCCTGCTTCGAGTGTGGTAGTATGGACCACAAGGTTGTTGATTATCCATAGAATGCAAAGAAGGATCGAGTGGTTCAAGGTGGTCAGGGTCAGCTGAAGGCTCAAGTTCGTGGTGCTCCTAAAAATAATAGGTTCTATGCTCTTCATACCAGACAAGATGTGGATGAGACTCCGGATGTTTTGACTGATACGTTAAAAGTCTTTGATTTTGATACTTATGCTTTGTTTGATCCAGGTGCAAATTTATCTTTTGTGACTCCTTTGTTGGCGGTTAAGTTTGGTTTGAGTCATGAAACTTTGAGGGAGCCCTACTTAGTTAATACTCCCGTGGGAAAGTCTATTATTTCCTGGAGAGTCTATTGGGGTTTTCCTATTTTGGTCTTGCATAAAGTCCTTCTCGGTAATCTTGTAGAGCTGGAGATGTTTGACTTTGATATTATTCTTGGGATGGACTGGTTACATGCATCATATGCCTCGATTGATTGTAGGACTTAGAAAGTTAAATTTTAGATTCTTAATAAAACTATTTTGAAATGGGAGCGTAGTAACTCCGTTGTTAAAGGTCGATTTATTCCCTATCTCAAAGCCCGAAAGATGATTTATAAGGGATGCATCTATCATATTATGAGGGTTAGAGATGTGGAGTCTGAGTCACCTACTCTTGAATCAGTTCTGGTGGTTAATGAGTTTCCTAATGTATTTATCGAAGATTTACCTAGTATTTCTCTCGATAGGGAAGTAGATTTTGGCATAGATCTCCTTTTAGATACTCAACCTATTTCCATTCCTCTTTATCGTATGGCCCCGGTTGAGTTAAAGAAGTTGAAGGATCAGTTGAAAGTCATGTTGGAGAAAGGCTTTATTAGGCCAAACATTACATCGTGGGGTGCTCATGTTTTGTTTGTAAGGAAGAAGAATAGGTCACTTTAGATGTGTATTGACTATCGACAATTGAACAAGGTAACCATCAAGAATAAGTACCCGTTACCTAGAATCGATGACTTATTTAATTAGCTTCAAGAGCTACTCATTTCTCAAAGATAGATCTTCGTTCGGGCTACCATCAGTTGAAGATAAGGGAGTGTGATATACCTAAAATAGTTTTCCAAATGTGGTATGAGCATTTTAAATTTGTGGTAATGTCATTTGGGTTGACCACTGCTCTGGTTGTGTTTATGGATCTTATGAATCAAGTGTTAAAGCCCTTTCTTGATGGCTTTGTGGTTGTCTTCATTGATGTTATTCTGATTTACTCCCAAGGTGAAAAAGAACATATGGATCACTTGATATTGGTTATTCGGACTTTGAGGGAGAAGCATTTATTTGCCAAATTCAACAAGTGTGAGTTTTTTTGGGTGAAGTGACTTTTCTTGTTCACATTGTTTCGGATGATGGTATTAAGGTTCATCCAAGGAAGATGAGGCCATAAAGAATTGGCCTAGACCATTGACTCCTCTTAATATTCAAAGCTTTCTTAGTCTAGCTGGCTTCTACCGAAGGTTTGTTAAGGATTTCTCATCCATTGCATCTCCTTTAACTAAGTTGACTTAGAGGAAGGCTAAGTTTGTATGGACTGATAAGTGTGAGGAGAGTTTTTAGACTTTGAAGGACTGACTTACATCGGCTCCTATTTAGACTCTACTAGATGGCTTAGATGGGTTTTTGGTGTATTGTGATGCTTCTCGGATTGGGTTGGGAAGTGTGGCTCATGTTGAGGAAGAAAAGGGGGATCTAGTGAGAGAGGTTCACCATTTGTTTAGGTTGGGTATCAGATTGGCGGACTCTACCAATGGTGGTATTCATGTTCAAAATGAAGTCTAATCTTCTGTGGTTGTGAATGTCAAGGAAAAGTAAGATTTAAACCCGTCTTTGGTTGAATTGAAAAAAGTTGGTTACCGATAAGAAGATTGGGGTTTTCTCCTAAAGGGGAGATGGTGTGCTTTGGTATCTTTATCGGTTGTGTGTTCCCAATGTTAATGGGTTTAGAGAGGTTATCATGAGTGAAGCACATAACTCTTATTATTCTAAACATCCGGGATCCACCAAGATGTATCAGGACTTGATGGAGGTATATTGGTGGCATGGTATGAAGAGGGACATAGCCAAGTTTGTGTTCAAATGCCCTAGTTGTCAACAAGTGAAGGTGGAACACCAAAGGCCCGGTGGTTTAGCTCAAGATATTGAGATTCCTACTTGGAAGTGGGAAGATGTGAATATGAATTTTGTGGTTGGGTTATCCCATACCCGGAAACAATTTGATTCCATTTGGGTTATTATTGATCGGATGACCAAATCAACTCACTTGTTACCGGTCAAGACTACTTACAATGCCAAAGATAATGCTAATTTGTATATTTGGGAATTAGTGAGGTTGCATGGTGTGCCTATGTCTATCATATCGGATCATGGTGCTCAATTTACTTCTCATTTTTGGAGGTCGTTCCAATGAGGCCTTAGTACTAAGGTGAAGTTGAGTACCGCTTTTCACCCCCAAATTGATGGCTAAGTCGAAAGGACAATTCAACTTTGAAGGACATGTTGAGGGATTGTGTGTTGGAGTTCAAAGAAAATTAGTATGATCATCTACCGTTCATTGAGTTTGCTTATAACAGTAGTTTCTATGCTAGTATCGGGATGGCCCCATTTGAGGCTTTATATGAACGAAGGTTGGGAGAAATAGCCTTGATTGGCCCGGATTTGGTAATTGAGGCTATGCAAAAGGTGAAGCTAATTTGGGAGAGTTGAAGGTAACTCAAAGTAGACAAAATTCATATTCAGATGTTAGGAAGAGAGACCTTGAATTCCTTGTTGGTGATTGGGTGTTTGTGAAAGTCTCACCTTTGAAAGGTGTGATGCGTTTTGGCAAGAGGGGCAAAATTAGGCCCCAGTATGTGGGCCCTTACGAGGTTGTTGAGCGGGTTAGCAATGTAGCTTATAGATCAGACTTGCCTTTGGAAATGGTTTCTATTCATCCGGTCTTCCATGTGTCTATGTTGAGGAAATTGATTGGTGACTCGAGTGCAATTGTGCCTTTGGAAGATATTGGTTTTGAAGAAAATTTGACTTATGAAGAGGTACCGATTGAGATCTTGGATAGCCAAGTGAAGAGACTTTGCAATAAGGATATGGCTTTGGTAAAAATGCTTTAGAGAAATCAACATGTGGAGAGCGCTACATGGGAAGCAGAGTTAGACATGGAGAAGTGATATCCCCATATCTTCCAATCTACTCAAGCCTAATGTACTAGGTTCTTCTTATTCCAAATGGTCCTAATTCCTTACTTCTTGAGTCTCATGACATGACATGCATACATGTGCACAAAAATGATTTAAATGATTTTTTTACATAAATTTTAATGACCATATGATTTTTAAATGATAAATGATGCATTATGTCTTATGACGAAATGTTTCTTGTTTAAATAAGGCATTTCAAGCCTTTGTTCTAGCCTATACGAGGATGAATGTTCCCAAAGGGAAGATGATGTAACAACCCAAAAATTTTAAAACCTTGTGAAGATGGTTAGCTCTGATTTGGAACTTATTTTGGTTGGTTAATGATCTCCATGAGACTCTCTTAAGTGGCCATGTTCAAAGAAATCACATTGGTTGGGTTTTACATGTGAACCGTTGGGATAGACGAATTTAAATAGTCCTTACTCTTATAAGAAGGAGAACTGGGTGGTCCATGACCTATCACATTTGATCTCTTTGAGTTAGCTTTCTAATGCAATTGGTTTCACTTGATTTGGAGTTCGGATGAAGAAGTTATGTCCTTTTTAGTGGGACTGCCTGTGCAGGGTTTCCTTTCTGGAAATTTGGCTAAGGGTTGGCACCAAAGGACCCCTCATAGGCCGTGTGCCACTTGATGGTCCGTGAGGATGCCTGTTTGACCTCTCACGAGGCATGATAAGGTTTTTTGTGATGGCCTTGACTTAAGGATTGGTTCTATGTATAAGGTTAACATTCCAGAATTCACGTCAACGAGAAAGGAGCTTTCACGGGCCGTGTGAGGCTTGATGGTCCATGTGGCATGATGTGGGAGTTATCTCAGCCAAGGCTCTTGGCCAAGTGAAGTCCCACTGACCTGTTCATGGTCCGTGTGAGGTCTCACGTTCCGTGTGGCCTCCCATATGGTCATTGGAGTTGAAATTTTCTAAGTATGGAACTACCGTCTTCGACCTTCGTCAGTGAAATACTTTCTAAGTGTGACTTGATGGATGGGTACACGACTGGTGTGCCACCACATGGTCCGTATGGCGGGCCGTGAGGCACCCTAGCAATAGTTTTTTTATTCGATTCATTAATGATTTAATTATAATTTTGGTATTTTCCTAAGGTCGTTTTGGTCTTCCTAAGCCCTCCTAAACCTCTAAATTTTCCTATACACCTTCAACCTATTCAAATTAATTCAACACTTAGAATTATATTCAAACTCTCTCTTCTAAAATCTCTCTTTCATGTGTGGGTTAAGGGTTCAAGTTGAAATCCCAGGAAGTCCTCGTCTTCAATCATTCTTCTCCTTAAAGCTCCTAGTCAATAAAGGTATGTGGGATTGATTCATGGTTCTCCTTTCAACCATGAAGACCCCAAAACTCTTTTACACCTGAATTTATGAAATTACACTTACTTTAAATATGGGTCTTTAAATGTATTATTGATTTGATTAAATTGAAGTATGGGCTGTACTTATTACATGATTTTAAAGAGATTTAAGTTCAATTATCATGACTTGCATTAAAATTATGAAGATTTGAATATGCATTGTCCCTTGAAAGCTTATTTTAAACATGGGTAATCTAAACCTTGATTTGAATGTGAATTTACTCATGGATTTCACTTGAATTTCATATTGTATTGTTGATTTAAGATTGAATCTCTATTGCCCATGCATTCATCTCATCATTCATGACATATGCATACTTGAAACTTGATTTTTTGATGAAACTCTTGTTATGGGCTTAGTCCCAACTTACTTGACTTGACTTGATTTTGAACGACATGGGATATGACTAGAATGTGATCACATCTTGTCTTGACTTGGCTCATTGAGCATCTTGGGTGTTTATACCATCTTGTACTTGTCTTGAATGATCTACTCCTCTACATTGATCTTTGAACTTATCACTGGGACTCTTGTTTGGCTTTTCAGCCTAAATATGAAAAGACTTGAATCTTGATTTGGCTTTTTAGCCTAGCATTGCATTGTATTGATTTGAAAGACAAACCTCCGCTTGAAAGCATTTATATATATATGTATTCTTGTGGGATGCCAACTTAGCATCGAATGAGATCAGAGTAGTAAGTGGGCTATCCCAAGGGTCCCACTCCGTTCTCTTGAACTATGTGGCAGCATAGGTTTATGGTAACCCTTACTGAAAAGATCGAGTCATAAGGTACGGTTACAATTATGATATATTATGATATAGAATCCTTCCAAAAAGACCGGGTCGTAAGGAAGGTGGCCATCGCACCGAAAAGACTGGGTCGTAAAGTGTGGTGTAGATTACCTCTGACAAGTAGTCTACTCTCATCTGATGGGAGTCTTCATTAGGAAAATTCATGTTGTAGTTCACATGGGTTCGCGATATCGGTTGAGATTACATCCCCATTATGTTTATATGATTAAGTATTCATGCATCATGACTTTATGGCATATTGATATCATATTCTTTCTAATATTCCCCTTTCTATGTATGTGCTCTTGTCATCTAACATTGGTTTACAGGTTGTTCATGGCATATGCATTGCATGCCCACATACTTAATACATTCAAACGTACTAACACATACTCTTTTGCATGTATGATCTAACCATGTAGGGACCGAAGACTACATCTATCCACCTCTTGACGGTTAGTTTGGATCTTTGAAGTACCATTTGTGGTGAGTCCTATGTTACAAGGATAATAACCACTATCCATCTAGCTCTTATGTTATATTGATCATGTCTTTACTTTGAGGGTGAGCCCAGCACATGTCTTGGCCCCCGCCCTATTCTAGACTAGAGACATTGTTGGACACTATGAAGGAGTTCCTCATACGAGTATGTTATGTTATGTGTATACTTGAGATGCTATGGTTAAGTATTATGTATAGATATGATAATTATGCTTATGCAATTATGATATGTTTAATGAGAATGTGCTTATATGAAAAGTCCCATGTCCCTTCTTGCCCCATAGCGTGAGTCATGCTTGCCTACCCCGTAGAACGTATTTTTTATGCGCTATGTGATTTATGCAAATCCATTCCCCATGACATCCTCATAGCTTGAGTCCAAAGCCTCGCAATCCCTTAGAATTATATGTTTTTTGTTAAATTGTGAACTTTCGAACCAATGATGTTTAAATTAATGCTAAGATGGCTTGTTTGAGGACTCTCGGGTTCTCATTCGCCATGTCATATCTAGACCCTACTCCCGAGTCGTGACATCAGTTATGGTTCCCACATATGTATGATATTTCATGAAGCTTTGCATGACTTTACCTATGGCTTACTAATGCATTGACCTACTATTGTTTACTTATGCATTAATTTGTCTATCTTATCGTGCGTTTTGTGGTCAATTGTATAGTATGATTATAATTACATTGCATGCCTACATACAGAGTACATTCCAATATACTAACATATACTTCTTTGCTTACGTTATATCACAATGTAGGAACGAGCGACCATACTACTAATCCTCACCTTCATGCCTAGTTCTGGCTTGCATTTTGAAGACTATTGGTATGTCCGCATGCTTTGGGGACAAACCTTGTTACTCTACTTTCATTGCTTTAGTTGAGTTGAAGAATTAAGACTAATTCTTGTACTTTTTCTTTGAGGGTGATCTAGGGAAATGGCTTAGCCCTCGTCTATTTTAGTATGGTACAGGCACTATTGATATCATGAATGGAGTTTATGTCATTTTGTTCCTTTTCTTATTCTATTATATTTTAAACCTACTTTATGATATTACTCTTATTAATTTATTTATTTCATTATCTATGAAATGCTAAGGGGCTTGATTGAGGTTTCTCTAGGAATACTAGTCGTTGTGTCACATCAAGGACCTAGTTGGGTCAAGACGTACTTGGTATCAAAGCGTATGGTTTTGAAGTGTTCTAGGGAGTCCAACATGTTACATTGAGTAGAGTCTTACTCATCGGTGTGAAGTGTTTCACATCTATGAGTAAGAGGCTATGAGACATTTTAGGAATCTTCACTTCTTTCATGATCTATGTCATGCCATATAATGTACCTTAACACTTCCCCCTCTACTGATTGTCTTAATGATTTTTAGAGAATGCCTCCAAGAAGGGTACCTATGCAAAGTTGAGTCAATTCCAATAAGGACCAAGTTCCTCTGATCCCTCAAGCTCCTTATCACCCTCTAGTTAAGAAAGTGACAAATGCAGAGTTCTAGACCACTATTACTATGTTGGCTCAGGCCATGACCAACCAAGACAATCAAGGTATGATTTCTCCCCCAAATGTGCCTGAACCGGCTTCTACAGTGAGGGATTTTACAATAATGATTCCTCACATGTTCCATGGTACTAAGGTGGACGAAGATCCACAAGAGTTCATAGATGAGGTGTATAAATGTAACAACCCGAAAATTTTCAAAATATACTTATGGTTGGCATTATAGGATGTACTACAAGCCATGTATGAATTTTGGTGGCCACAGGTTGAGTTTAAGTGGCCGAATGCAAATTGGGCTAGTTAGTGACCTAGAGGGACAGTTTGGACAGTCAACTTCAAATAGTCATAACTTTTGATTTGGGATGAAACATGTGAGATACCATATAGAAAATTGAATCTATTTGAGTTATACTTCCAACAAAAGTGGTCTCACTCAATTTGGATATCGGATGAGGGAGATATGGCCACACACGTGAGACTGTCTGAAATTCGGAAGACATTGGAGATAGGCCCTGAATATGGCCCAAGGCATGTGAGACAGACCGTGAGAATTTTCACGGTCCGTGAAGTGTTCTGTCAAGTGGTCCAGAGAGCATGGGATTACCAGGAACCACCCCAAAAACTAATTTAAGGTCCACGGACCACCCCACGGTCCGTGAGACCTCAAACGGACCGTTTGGTGGTCCG
>JBCEWC010014609.1:0-14258 GCA_038996855.1 Solanum aculeatissimum
CGAACCGAACTTGAAAAAACCGAACCGAACCGAAATATTTCGGTTCGGTATATGGTGCACACTTTTTCAAAATCGAAGAACCGAACCGAAATTTGCTAAAACCGAACCGAAGAACCGAACGCCCACCCGTAGTTTTAGAATTAGTTAATTACTCTTTTATTTTGAGAAGTTTAGGAAACTGAAATTCTTTTACACTTACCATCATGACGCATAATACTCCTTGTGAAATTGAACCCACCTTAATTGAATTTGTTGTTCGCTTCAACCGTACTACATTTCAGTTGAATGTGATAGTTTTTGGCACAAACTCGACCATACGATTTTTCACGTGCACAGCCTGATTGACATAAAAGTTGGGGTTTCATTGACCCAAAATACAAAGCTTGGATGTTTAAATTTTATTAAAGTAATATTTAATGGTTTAGCGGAAGAAAATTTAACATTTGTCCCGAAGGAGAAGAATGAAAATTAACATTTCACAGATGTACATATGATTAAGCGCAGACAAATTTAAAGAGTTCATCAGCAGGAGAGCCCAAAGTCGACAAATATTACGTGGCTTACAAAATGAGTAGATACTTCCTAGGGAACAAGATAATAATATGCTACAAAACAGATTCTACTTAAAACTCAATTCCTATCCAACCTATAACAATTAACGGCAAAAATTAGGGGAAGGACAAATAGACGATATGCAGCAAGAGCTCTTGTGAAAATATCACAGCTCATGACAAAACTTTCTACCTGAGACATCCAACCATTTCAAATAAAAAAGAATTACTAAATATTAGCTCAACTTATTTGCCCGAAACTACTTCTCAAGCTGTAGCAGAAATCCGAGGTGTCATATTTTTGGCAGTTCCGTTTGGCACCCCACCACCACGATTCATTCGCCCATTATTGCCTCCCATGTTGTCAGTTCGCTGATAGCCATCACCTCCACGGTTGGATGACCCACCACGACTGCCACCTCTGTTGTTGAACTCGCTTCTACCATTGAAATCACTGCGATTATAGCCCCTGCCACTGCCTCCATAGTTTCCTCGCCCACGCACTCCATCATTCCTGAATCCAGAACCCCTTCCAGATGGATATCTACCCCTAGTGTTGCCTGAAACAGAGGGTAGATAATTCATTTTAACTTAGAAGAATTGATGGATCAAGCCCACAAATCGTCATACATGTCTGTGACAAATTATCACAAGGTAGAGAGACAAAGAAGCTCTAGGGATAAATCACTACCAAAATTAATGGAACATAGACCTACAAATTCCTGAAAAATTCACAAATGCAGTCTCAATTAAGAGACTTCTCAGGAAGCAAAAGTATCAAGATATGCACAAGCTATACTGGTCTTACTTACCATTTATTTCTGACTTAAAATATTGGCATACTTCCCAGTTATTAAAGGCAAATTTTTCAAACAACCTTCTTGTAGATCCTAATTGAGATTGATAGACTTCAAACCTCTTGTTTCCTCTTCATGAATATAATACTATCTCAAGGCACATTCAATATGCAATTTCAATATATTGCTAAACGCTTACCAGCAAGTGGAATATCACTCAGTTTACCTTTGCGAGAAAAGAAACTATAGAAATATACTCTCCACAGCCATGTGTACAACTGATAACTTAGAAGCGAAAGGAGCAAATAGTGGTACATATTTACCCTTTTCATTGACAGACTGAATTAAAACAAAATTCAACGTCACGTGGGTTTACAAAATTACTTCCCTCATTGTTCTTTTACCTGCCCTTTTCTTTTTGCTTTAATGATGGATGAGCTGACACGATCTATCCACAAGGAGGTTCCTTGGTGTATGTTGTTTGCGGATGACATAGTAATAATTGATGAGACTCGGGATAAAGTAAATGATAGATTGAAGGTTTGGAGACATACTTTGGAATCCAAAGGGTTCAAATTGAGCGGACTAAAATAGAATACTTGGAGTGCAAATTCAATGTGGCAAGGGATGAAACAGACATCGAAGTGAAGCTTGCCACTCGATCTATTCCCAAGAGAGAAAACTTTAAATATCTTGGGTCCATCATCCAAGGTAGTGGTGATATCGATGATGATGTCACACATCGTATTGTGGCAGCATGGATAAAATCGAGACTTGTCTCTGGAGTACTATGTGATAAGAAGATACCACTTAAGCTTAAAGATAAGTTTTACAGGATGGTGGTTAGGTCGTCGTTACTATATGGGGTGGAGTGTTGGCCAGTCAGAAACTCACATATCCAGAAATGTTGAGGTGAATGTGTGGACATACTAGAAGTGATAAGATTAGCAATGAGACCATCCAGGAGAAATTAGGGGTAACCTCTGTGGCAAACAAGATGAGGGAAGCGAGACTGCGATGGTTTGGACATGTCCAGAGAAGAAGTGTCGACACCCCTGTTAGGAGGTGTGAGAGGTTGAATTTAGGAGTTACACGGAGAGGTAGAGGCAGACCGAAAAAATATTGGAGAGAGGTGATTAGACAGGATATGGCCAAACTCCATATCACTTAAATAGAAAGGAGTGGAGGTCGCGCATTAGGGTGGTAGGTTAATAGGCTAGTAGGATGATGTTTAGCCTTGTGGTATAGTAGGTTAGTGGGACTAATCGTGTACTCGTGTCTTGTGGTATGGTAGGTTAATAGCCTTGTGGTATGGTAGGTTAATAGCCTTGTGGTATAGTAGGTTAGTAGGCTTATATCCTATGTTGATTATTGTATGTCTCATATTTGTTTCTTCATTATATTCATATGTTATCACTTGTTTTCCGCTTTAGTCTTTTATTTCATATCTAGTATCTTCTGCCTTTGCGACATGATATTTTTGAGAAGAGGGTCTTCCGGAAACAGACTCTCTATCTCTATGAGATAGTGGTAAGGTCTGCGTACATTTTACCCTCCCCAGACCCCACCTGTGGGATTCCACTGGGTATGTTGTTATTGTTCTTTTACCTCTCCCAACTCACCACCCAACTAAAAAAACAATACCTCTTTTAATCTGACCCGATCCAAGCCCATTTTATGTCTGAGTAGAAGATCGAGATAAGTTTTTTCATTTAGGTCAGGTAATGTGAGGTGATTTTTTAACGTCACGTGACATTTTTTAAATTAAAAAAATCAATTTTAAATTATTATTTTTATTCAGTAAATATAGGCATGTAACGAAAAGGTTAAATATGCATCATTTGTGAGACAACAGAATATATATGCGCCACTTATTTAACAAAGGATATATCCTCTCTAAATCATTAAGTTGAGAGGTAGCCCATTTTCACTTTATAGTTTATTTTTCAATCACAATGATGTCGATCATTACAACCATTGGAGAATAATTGAACTTGCCTCGAGAACTGGTAGACTTCTTCTCCTCAACAGCAGCTTGGCGTCCACCAATTAAAATTGGAGAAGCCTGACACATAGAGAAACAAAAAGTAATCAGACATGCCAAAAAACTGAAACAATTCAGAAAAAAACAAGCATCAGACTGCAAAGGTCACTAAAGCAGTGACAATTATACCAGTATAAGTACAGCAATTTCAATCGAAAAGTACTCTTCCGTCCCATTTTATGTGGCACCCTTTCCTTTTTAGTCCATCCCAAAAAGAATGTCACCTTACTTGAATTAGAAACAGTTTTAAGCTGAAATTTCCCATTTACCCTTAATGAATTGATTTTCAACCACACAAATATTTATAGATGATTTTAGACCACAAGTTTCAAAAGTCTTCCCTTTTTCCTTAAACACCGTGCCAAGTCAAACAGTGCCACATAAAATGGAACGAAGGGAGTACTATTTTGATCGAGTTCAGGTGTTTAATTGAAACTTTGTGAAGCAAGAGAATGGGACTTCAAAACCGAACAAGTAGAGATGACTATCAGGCTATTCAGCCTAGTTTCAACTTAGCAATGCAAAATTAGCATTAACTCTTAAACAGTCCCAACTTCCATTAGGTAGACACACTCCCCCTCCAATAGAGTTAACATAACACTGTAGTTAATGACACAATGATCTGTTGCAACTATATTCTACAATAAATTTAGCTTTTTATTATGGACCTATAAAAAGTTTGTAAGAGCCTTTTATAGCTGGCCAAACTTTTGAAAAGTCAAAAGTGTTTTTAAACGGCATTTATTTTAGAGAATAAAAAGGGCTTGGTCAAGCTTCTGGTGACGAAATATAACATTAAATTTATTAACAAAACTAACACTACTAAAAAGAGAACACGGACAAAACCAAGGGACTCCGTTGGTTTTGTCAATGAACTTTTAAAAAAATCTTTTTTTGTTTAAAGGAAACACGATAATGCATAAGTAGCCCTCAAACTATACCTGAAATCCCAGCGACACACCCAAACTTAACTAGGGTCCTACTACCCCTAAACTAATTTAAAATAGAATAAATAAATACACCATAAATGTTGACATGGCACAAAGAGTGCACATTCTCTTGAAGGAACAAATATAATTTTAGAAGTAGCTAGTTTTGATGCACGTGAATCATGTAGTACACTATTTGTTAAAATAATATAAATATTATTAAACAAAAAATTTAAGTAAATGATTATAGATGGAATAATAAAGTATAAGTTCTTATGAATAATGAATGTAAACTTTCTTATGATTAAATCAAAAACAACTTCATGACCAAATAAACCAACACATGCACAAGATATTGATTAAAGGTGCAAAGTTTGTTTTAATAGAATTAATGTTAACATCTCTGCTTAAAAACTATTTGTTCATGTTCATACAATAAACAAAATATATCCTACCTAAATGTAATTCTTTTGGATATTAATCAGTTCTTACTTGCCTTTATTTTAAAATTATATATGCATTAAATTTGTTTCTTATTGTGTCTTTGTACATTAAAGAGGTGCTTTATTAGTGTCTTGTATCATTTATTATCAATAAAATCTACATATTGATAATAGAGATAAATGAACATTGAACTAATTAAAAAGAAAATCTCAAGCTATCTATAAGAGGATAAATAGAGTTCCGTTGTTATTAGCATACACTATATTAGTATCTATGCAAGTACACATAATATAGATAAATTACTTCTCTTTGAACATTAAAGAAAAACAAATAAAAGAAAGGGTTGAATCCTCCTCAGGCTCAGCATATAGCATAATTAAGCAATCAACTATTAAACTAATATTAAAAAAAGAGAGAAAAAACGTTCACCCACGCACACACATTGTGTATGGAAAAAACTTATTTAAGTATAATGTAACCCTACATTAACATTCAACTAAAATTAAAATTCTAAAACTTATTTTTAGAAAGGAAAAATAGAGCGTGAAACCCAAAAATAGTACTCTCTTTGTTCTAATTTATGTGATACGTTTTTCTTTTTTGTTAGTCTCACAAAGAATGACGACACATTTCTATATTTAGCAATAATTTAATAGTTACCTTTGTCAAATAAAAAAAAAATACTTTGCAATAATTTATGTTTAAAATATTTTTTATCCTTATTTAGATAGTTTATAGTCACATAAACATAAATGACTTTTTTCAAACCACAAGTTTCAAACAAAATTCTTTATTTCTTAAATTTTGTATCAAGCCAAAAAGCATAACATCACATAAATTAATATATCAACTCATGACAATCTATTTATATGATGTATGATGTAATTACCAAACATAACACCATTGTACCAAAAGAGTTGATGCATTAAAAGAATCAAAAGGCTGCATAGTATCTCTAAGTCCTCCTACAGCATGAACAACAAAAAATAGTGTCATATTTCATTAAATTTGGTTTAGTTCGAAAGGCTCAATCCAGAAGGCAAGAGCAGAATGTTAGTCTTTACAGATAAACTATATATAGAATTATAGGCAAACGGGCAATGTGGGATTCACTAACACTAAATAGAAACCAAACGGGCATGGGCATTAAAAATCTCAGTATACAAAATGAATGTTTACTTCAAAAATGGCTTTGGAGGTTTTGCATAGAAGATATGGCAATGTGGAGAAGGTTTATTAAAGATAAGTATGGTTTCCATAGCTAGTGGACCACAGAGGAGGTCATGGGCACCTTTGGATGTAGTGTCTGGAAAACCATAAGGAGGTTTTACAACAACATTTCCTTCCAAGTGGGTAAGAGTGAGCACTGAGTGGGGGAAGATAACTTGAGAACTCTTTTCCCCAGCTTTCACTCTGAGCTAACAAAGGAATACCTCAGTCTCGCAAGTGTGAAGTCCCCAGGATTGGAATTTAATCTTTAGAAGAGCACTAAATGATTGGAAAGTGACAAAGATGGCCAGATATCTCCAGGTTTTGAACAATTTCTCAGGTATTGCCACTAATGCAGACAAAGCCAATCTAGTCATTGCACGACAAAGGTATCTTCACTGTGAAGTCTTGCTACTGGTGGAGGAACAATAACCAAGTCAACAAAGAAGTGTGGCCCTGGAAGCTAACTTGGAAAGTTAAAAGCCCATTAAAAGTAGCCTTTTTAAACTGGTTGGTGCTAAGACAAGCTTGCCTAACACATGAAGTGTTACAATGAAGCGGTTTCCAGATTTGCTCAAGGCGTTATCTATGCAATCAAGAAGCAGATTGCAAAGCAACTACAAATCTGTGGAACATGTTCCTCTATATCCTTGGAGTCAGTTGGGTAATGCCCAAGTCTACTATGAATTTACTCAACTACTGGAAAGGTGTTGGCAGCAGAGGAGTCGACCGGTGGTGCTCCATTCCAGCTTGTGTTTGGTGGACATTGTGGAAGGAGAGAAATTCAAGATGTTTTGAAGGCAAAGGGACCAACAGCCAGAAGATTAGAATTCAATGTCTTAGTTTACTTTATTTTTGGTGTAAACATGATATGGTAGGGAATACAGTAGACATAATTGATTTCAGAGGTAATTTGAAAAGTATTGTTTTGTTGCGTAGTCCTCACCGAGGAAGGGCACACACCATGTATGGATGGTAAAATGTTCTACATCATCTGTTGTGGATAAACCTTTTGTGAATACAAAGTTACCTTTACTCAAAAAAAAAGTTTAGTTTAATTTCCATCTCTCTAAAATGGAATTGACAAAAATAGGAAAGAAATACTATGAAATTAAAGAAAGTAAAATCAAGTAAATAGATAATGTTAAAAGAATATTCACGACTTTTCAATTTATTCATTTGATTTAACTTATTTTATAAATATTTTCGCTATTGCAATTTCAAGTTTAATAACAATTCATCATTTTTTTAAGAGTTTTTTCGAGCTAGTACATGAAAAGAGAGTTACATAGAAATAACATGAACAATATAAATAGGAAGAATAAAAAACAAACAAAAGAAATATTCCTAATAAATTTAAACAAATGCAAATTGAAAAAGAGAAATAACATAGAAAAGAAAAATAATGAAAAAGAAAGAAGAATAAAGCCACACATTAAGCCCCAAATTAATAAAGTTTTTTCACTGGTTGGATATCTGAGCCCAAAAGTCGAGCCCACTTAGCCTTGGGCCCATTGCTATGAGAAGGGAAAATAGAGGAAAAAACAATGCGCGACATGTGTTCGAATTCAGGGCGCTTTATATGCTTCTCTGAGGCCCCTTAACCAGCTATGCTTTTCTTTGGTGTCAAAGGGGATTCATTAAAGTATATAAACTCATAAAATCATAATTTGACCTTATATACACAGTGGTATTTCCCGATGGAGGTTTTGGTGAACCCCTGACCTCCACATAGCTTTGCCCCTGGTCTTCAACGTCTTCTCAGTGTCGGTCGTCTTCTCTGATCATCACGCGTCAATTAGAGTAAAAAGCATAGCATTTCAACACATTCTCACTATAAAATTTTTGAGTCAAATCGTCACTCATTCTTTTCTCAAATTTAAGGCCTTTCTCTTTCCAATTTAGACCTGTGACGATCACGTTGCGTGTTTTCTATTACTCGATCTAAGACATTGATTTTTTCTATTCTTAGGGGTTCATTTTTGGGTTGTTCAATTTGAATAGAGGGATTCTTTTTGTTCTTGGCCAACAATTTGCCATTGAAATGAAGCTCAAACATCAGTAAACAAAAAAAAGAAATATTATTAGAAAAAAGATGTAATGCTTTAAAATATCGAAGTGTGTGTAATACACACAGAGGATACTCAATTGGTTATTTATGTCACATCAACATTTAGGATGATATTTCTTCCATTTTAATCTATGTTGTGGTTGGGGGGAGGGGGGGAATAGGACCCTAATTAAGTTTAGGTGTGTTGTTGGGATTTTGGGGTACTTATACATTATCCCAAAAGAAAACCGACAGACTTATGTGCAAAAATTATGATTGTTCTTTATATTTTATTTAAAAGAGAACCAACGATACACCAATTTTTTTATGAACACCGACGTACGTCCATTGATTGTTAAAGTGTGAAACTACACTTGATGAGCATAAATAAACAGAAGTATTTCATCAAAGAACATGAGTGGTCCAGTGTTAAAATTATTGA
The DNA here is from genome assembly GCA_038996855.1 of Solanum aculeatissimum. Taxonomy (NCBI): domain Eukaryota; kingdom Viridiplantae; phylum Streptophyta; class Magnoliopsida; order Solanales; family Solanaceae; genus Solanum; species Solanum aculeatissimum. The sequence continues at coordinate 8,467 of JBCEWC010014609.1, forward strand.
TGAGTATAAATATTAACAAACCAAGTTGCTACAATTATCTTATTCTATATATATGTTCCGAAAAACTGATGGAGTCATAGGTTTTTGGCATGCTTTTAGTCCTGCAAGTGTTTAACCCATTTTTTAATTGTTAATGTTAACTCTTTATACTCTAAAATGAGAATATGCATTTGTCATACCGATTGAAGCCTTATGGATATTCTGATACAACTAGAGAAATACAATAAAATGAAAAAGATCCACGTATACCAAGCCATAATTTGTAACGACCTATCAGCACATATGTTTAAAGAGATCCAAAAAGACAACAGGAATTACAACATTCCAAGCTATAGACAGCCATCAGCAGAACAGATGTGCACAAAATCTTCTTAAAACATATACAAAAACACTTAAAGCAATGTAAATACCAGCCAAGTAGCCACTACTTTTCTCAGATACTACAACTCATAAAGGAAAACATTATATAAAAATCACATGTAACTTATAAAAAATCACAGGAAAAGTACCTCAATTGCTTTTTGCACAGCAGTTTCCACCTCAAATTCCACAAATCCAAAGCAAAATCCCTGTTGCTGTCATCCACAACAATAATTAATTATGAAATATGCAGAAACAACTATAAGCTGGTAGATGTTTCCCCTTTAAAAGCCAAAATATTGATGCAAGCCCACATACTCTGTTACTTCGGACTTGAATGCCTCCATTCTTTATAGGTCCAAACTTCTTGAACTCATCTTCAAGCATGGCGGCAGTGGCACTCATAGGTAGACCTTTGATGTAGATGGAGTGCCCATCAGCTGCTGGATGCAGTAAGAGCAAAGATATCAATAAGAATAAATACGATGAAGCGAATCAACAGGCAAAAAATTTAGAAGTTTTGAGGAACAGTGTCATGCCTTCTCCCTCTTGGTTATTCACATTATCAACAAAGTCTAAGTTCAAAACAGGGCTATCAGCTGATGCTGGTGGAAAAGGTTGTCTCACTTGCTCAACATTCTTAGACACAATCTTCCCAGGAGCAGGTGCTGGAGGGGAAAAAGTTGCAGCACTTTCCTTTAGATGCATGACCTGAAAATCATATGGCAAACTGTTCAATTAAAAGCTTCCAAAGATGCTCTTCCTAAAATTATCACCACCAAAAACAAAAATTGACATTGCAAATTATTTGGGCAGTGCTCAACAAACATTAGCATAAAATCATAGAGAATCAACCCATTAATATTATGAAAAGTGGAAAATTAACCCATTAAAAGGAAAACAAAGATGAAATAGGTCTCAATTTTCTTTGCCCATGGTAACTTACAATTGAAGCATAAGACTTCTTTGGTACTTCTTCAATTATGATGTTAGTATCAGCTACCATTTGTGAGTCACCTTGCACCTCATCAACAGCCTCAGCGACAGGCACCTCCTCTACCACAACAGGCACATTATCATTCTCAGGAGGAATGTAAACTTCTCCCCCATTAGCTTCCTCAGCAGATGGTGTGCTCTGCTCAGAAATGTGATTCTCCTGAGCTGGAGGGGGGTCTGCAACAACTGCAAACAAATAAGTCAGTGTTCAGCTGCTAATAAGGTCATTATAAAACAAAAATTTAGTCAATTGTTCAATTACTTTGCTCTGGAGTAACAGGAGCCATCACATCAGTTTGTGGAACCTGTACAGCATCTTGTTGACTAGCAATCTCCACATATCGAAACATGTCATTCAAAACAAAGTACCCTCGGTCTTGCGGAGCGAGGAAGAAAGTTTGAGAAAAATTTCGGATCAAGTTGTCTTTCCCAGTCAAATATCCAGTAACAAGGACGTGCACTCCCCCATTGAAGGACTCTTGGGAATCCACAGACTTGATCTCTGCTCTGAAGTCCGCATAGTTAAGTGACAGTATCTTATCATTGATAGCCTAAATGGTGGCCATTAAACAAGACAAAACATGAGACTTTAGTAACTGCCAACTTAACAAGGAAAAACAAGACACAGTAGAAGAGCAAACTGCTTCAATTAATTACTAAAAGCAAGTCACTACATTAAACCATTTTTGAACTCTTGGAAAAAGTAATAGATCAGCACTCTTTTATATTCTGAAACCCAAAAAGAACTTGCACGAGCCGGCCCTCTGTATCTCTTGTTTATCCAAAAAAAAAATTCATTAATAAAGCCTGGATGCCCGAGACAATGTGTTTAAACCATTTAAAAGTAAAACTAAAAACAAGCAAAAAGATCATGCATCCCAACCGCCCTATTTCTGTCTTCATTGCAGTATTTTCCTAGGACAACTGGAAATAATAACACAAGTTGCAATGACAGTAAACTGTGGAAGTTCAGCCTTAATTCCTGATTTTTAAAATATCCATATGATGTACAAATTCCGATCATGTACAAAGAATATAGCAAGTTACACATAATAAAAGCCTGTGGTAAAGAAAATCAGACCTTCCAAATACAAATTATGTCATACTAAACAAAAATAAAGGAGTAGCTTCAACACAACTTCTGAAAGCAGTGGAAGTTATGAACCAAAAAAGAACACAGTGGTGGGAAGCATAGGTCTTACTTGCATTGTGGTTGTGATGCTCATGGATCCATCATCTTCAGGGCGACCAAGCTTGCTTATATCTTGATAAAACCTAAATACCAGTCCTGGTGAATGGTGCAGTATATGATAATACTGCTGCACAAATGCATTTCCCACCTACGATCGCACAAAATCAACTCACTCAGTATCCATCTATACTGCGAGAAAAACAAAAACAAAACAGAGAAGGGAATGATATGAACACGCACAACTTGAGCAGACACAGGTGGTTGAGCCGCCGCCACTGCCGCTGCCATCGCCGATCGATGCCAAGTACTATCAAATCATAAATTACAAAATGCTAACAAATCAGAGAAAATGTTAAAAAAAAAAAAACGAGAGACCTATCTCTAAACACCATATATCATCACCAATATTCCAATACACACACGTAAACTGAAGAATAAAAAAGAGAAGAAAAAAAAAGGCATACGAGTGATCTGAAGTACCTGTTGGATTACTGTGGATCAATAAAACGGGAGAGAGAGAGAAAGAGAGGTTTGCTCTTTCCCTCTAAGCTTCTTCTCCTTTAATCAACTCTCTCACAGACACAAAGTGACACAAATATACATAGAGTCTCTCTCCTGTGGAGATTGTTACTTTAGGGTTTTGGTAGGTAGCGCGTGGTGGATAATTTGTTCTTTGAAGAAGCGCAACTGTTAAGAGAGAATGTAAAAGGATTTAATGGAATTCCGCTTTAAGAATAATTGTTTTTATTTTATTTATCTATTGTAATGTAATTATATCGCGATTGGAGTACTAGTACCTCTTAAGTTTTATGGTATCTCTGGACTCCAGTAATTAATCGCTTGATATTTTTATATTTTGTTTTTATTTATATATTTATATTTATACTAATTTAGCATATATATTTTTGTAGTTGTCAAAATGGACTAGTCTAGTCTCATCCAAGCCTCGCATGTCAAACAATCTGAAGAGCTAGGATGGACCGGCTCTTCATTTGAAAGGGTCTTTAAATGGTCGGTCCAGTTCAATCCTAGTAGTGTCGCAGGTTGGGGCGGGTTCATCCTTCTTTTTTTAAAAAAATAATTTTTTCTATCTAAATTTAAACTTAAAATTTCATTAATATATTAAGTTTTTTATCATGTCTAACAAAAATATATGAAAAAAATATAATAATTACAATCATAATATGCATTATACATATGATTAGTGGTGCTTTTAATTATAATTTCATATATGAAATATATAACATCAAGAAATGAGAAGATTTTCAAATAAAATATAACTAATAATGATCATGAATTTGAGTCATCTTACGACTAAAGAAAATAATAATCCTTTTTGACAAATAAATAAGTAAAGAAAAATTGAAAAAATAAATGTGTAAACTAAAGAACAATTACGCCTTATAATTTTAATTATTTTAATTTAAATTAAATAATATTTTAGGTCCACGGGCGACCTCAATCAAGGGCTTAGTTGGGTCGGACATACAAGTCCTAGTTCTAAATGAATTTGAAAAATTATATCTCAATCTTACCCCAATAACGGGTGAGACTGAGTCGGCCCATGGACTAAACTCATTTTAACGGCTCTACATATTTTGTACATATATATCATGTTAATTAATAATAAATAAATAAATTATTATCTATGTGCCATTGAGTATATGATTTTGAAAAAATATGTAGATAGTACTAAAAATTAATAGCAACAATGTAAAGTCTATATAATAGCTAATACTAAAATTAATATTTACAAGAAAATTCAATGGCACATTATTTATATCATACTGGACTTATTTCATCCGCTAGTTATTATTTTTTTAATGCTCAAATTGTAAAAATTATTTTGTTGTTTACTATTTGTCAAAAGGCTCATCTGCTTTGACATTAATTGAGATTTACTCTAATAACTTCATAGTGACAAATATTATTGTCACTTATTCCACCTTAATGACTAGTGTGATTTGACATATTTGGGTAAACCATAATTATGAAAATACTAATTATGTTACTCCCTTCGTTCATCTTTACTTGTCCCTTGTTGACTTGACACAAGAATTAAGAAGTAGTAAATGATAAGATAGTTTTACCAAATTACCCTTTAAATATAATAAATATAATGCCTTGAAAAATGTAATAGGAAAATAAGTATAACTAATGATAAGGATAAATTAAGAATTAAGTATAAAATTATTTTTTCATTTCGTAAACTGAACAAGTATTATTGAATATTCCAAAATAATATAATGGACAAGTAAAAAAGGATGGAAGGAGTAAATGTTGACATATCATAGAATGGATTCACAATTATGTATATGATACGTTCATTATTGTTTACTATATAAGAAAAAGCTATGAAGTCTATTAATCATACTTAATGGTTTTTTTATTAAAAAAAATAACATAATAAATTTTGTTAAATTAATCTTGAATGGGTAAAATCTTTTATTGATATGAGTTATAGTGACCAACAATTTTTATGTGACGTTAACAGAATAATATGTACAAAAACTATAAATTAGTTAATTTAGAACTAATAATTTAAAATGAGACATTACATATAAATATTCTTATTGAGAACTTTTTAATTTGCAATTATTTTTAAAAAATACACAATAATAAATTATTATATATCTTCAAGAATAAAAATAAATTAAAAATTCAATAAGTTTATCTCAAAACATAACAAGCACTTTTCAAAATCGTCCGATTGCCTCTTTATTTTTTAAACGAATAGGAACAACTAATGATGAAAAGCTTAATGCTAAGTCAAATAACCATTGATAAAATTCAAATCTCTATTACTATAAACAACTCATGAATTTCTTATATAAATAAGAAAAAACTCCAATAGGATTTCATGTTAAAGAATGTGGAATACTGAGTTCTCATAGTAGTGTTCATCTTTTTTTAATTCAAAATAATTTTGATTTTTTAAAATTCTAAAAAAATTTATGTAAGTGACGTTAATTGTTAAAACAATTCTAAACCTAAAGTGATATTAGTTACTAAATCTAAACGTAGTTTTTCCCTTAGCTAGCAGAAGTATTCAAGAAGAAAAAAGTTTGGGTTAGGGGCAGTGGCGGATCCAGGATTTAAAGATTGTGGGTGCTCATTCTCTTTAGCATAAAATTGTTTGTAATCACACAATATAAATATATAGCAATTTGAACATATTAATAAAAAATAAATGATAAAACAACGATTAATATTATCATAATAAAAAATAACTTATAATCACAAT
>JBCEWC010014610.1:0-14257 GCA_038996855.1 Solanum aculeatissimum
GGTCCATACTCCTTTCCATCAAACCATGTGCCAACATGGGATATCTCCCTAGATAGGGATTGACTTGTTATGTATCCCCTTATTGAAGGGTTGACTAGGGATCTACCTGGCAAGTAGTCCAGATCCAAGTAGTAGCTCACTCGGGTCTCCTCCGGTGTTAGTTGAGGAAACATCCTTGCTATGTAATGATCTTAGGTTGCATTTCATTAATCATAGAATGGCATATTGTTATAATATATTCCTCTTGGCTATGTACATTCTTTTCATATCACTTGTCCCCTTGTCATCTCGTTTGGTCATACTATATCTCCATATGCATTACATGCCCGTATACTTAGTACATATTTTGTGATAACCCATACTTTCATCTACATGTTCTAACCATGTAGGGACCGGTGACGACTTCTATATTCCGGCGGACGACGAGTGACATCCTTAGAGTTATTAGCTTGTGGTGAGCCCTTTTGTTCAAGGGCAATATCTACCTTCTATCTTCCTTGTATTTATTTATTTTCTCATTTCATGTATTGAGGGTGAGCCCCAAACTATGTCGAGGTCCCGCTCATTCTATGTAGAGGCTATGTTGGACACACTAAACTCTTGCACGTTGTATTATGCATTATTGGGATATTATGACTATTGGGATTTGTTATGGAAATGATGTTCGATTATACTTATGATTATGCTTATGGGTTTGTGAATGTTGGGAATGTGTTTATGTGAAAAGTCCCCTAGGTATGCCCCCATAGCTTAAGTCCTACTTACCCACCCCTTTGAATTACTTGTTATGTTCTATGTGATTCATGCTCATCCCATTCCTGGCAACATCCCCATAGCTTGAGTCCAAAGCCCCGTTTCCCTTAGAACTATGTGTTATGCGTTTACTTTTCCGTGATTCTGAATCGATGATGTGAGTAATAATGCTATGATGGATTGATCGAGTACTTTCGAGTTCTAATTTTCCATGTCACATCTAGGTCCCACCTCTGGGTCATGACAGGATTCCATCCCCGAACCTTGGCCAACTCTCTGGATTTACGGGACCTCTCACAGGCTGTGAAGAGTCACACAGACCATGAAGTGGTCCATGGGACCACACTTTGTCTATGGCCCGGCCCCCAAACCTTAAGAGCTCACTAGACCAAACCAAGAGCACCCTCACAGACCGTGGACCACCAAACGGTCTGTGGTCCCACACTTAGACCCTATTCCGGAACCCTTTTGCCAACATACTTCCAATTACGGGCAGTCTCACTGCAAGGACCATAACTTTCACATTCGAACTCTGAATTGAGTGAAACCAGTTGCGTTATGAATATAACACAAAGATATTCAATTTTATATATAATATCCCACATAGTTCATTCAGGACCAAAATATATGACTTTTCAAAGTCCACTACCTAACCGGCCTTACAACTTCGCTAAACGATCCATTTTGAATCTGGCCACTTAAATACAACCCATGGCTACTAAATTCAACCATGAACAGTTCACACTAACCTTGACCAACTATTATGAAGTTTGAAAAATTTTGGGTCGTTACAGTTCCCATAGGGAATATACATCCATCCATAGTTCAAAATATTCCTCTAAATCATAGATCTTGGTGGGGACTAGAACATACCTCACCCTCAAGATGTACATCAAGAAATAAAAGATAAAGTCTCAAAATAAAAAATCAAACATCCAAAAGCTCATTCTCGAAGCAAGGGAAATCACAAACTGTCTTCAAACTTAATATTTGAAAACTAGCCACGAATTAAAATGGCCTCCTCGTCGTCCTTCTCTATATGATTGGGTCATGTAGATAAAGAAGCATGCATTAGTACATAGAATGCACTAAATATGTAGGTATGCCATGAAATAAAGGACACCACAATAATATCAATATGCATAATCGTCATCAATAGATTAAGGGTACAATATGCATGAGCATGCAAGTTTAAAATTATATGAAAAAGCATAAAAAATAATTTATTTATCGTCCTTACATGCATATGTGGGAATAGGATGATAATCAACATTCATAAGAAAATGCGAACTATTATATGGAATCCCGATGTTCACTTTTATCGAGTTAAGAGGAGTATACTTTGCCAAGGTAAACTCTATTCTCATCCTATAGGCTCTATCCTAGCACGGTGAGAACCATCAGTTGACCATAACCTTAAGGCTTTATCCTAGCATTATGAGTGTCCATAAAAAGATACTTGCATCCATTAGCACACCTTTATGGCATAAAAACATAAATATCATTTCTATGGTGGCACATAGTTATGGGACTATGGTATCTACCAAAGCCCTCTCGGTGCTTAGTCATATCCCATGGAATACTTTAAATCATGCATATATATATATATATTTATATAACTTTCAACTTATTTCATATGGTATTAAGATCATGCTTTCAAAATTCTTAAATAGTCATCACAACTTTCATAAAAATATCATATCATAAGAATAGTCAATTTACTTTATTTTCATCATAGTTTGTGGACATTCCCCACCATAATCTCATCATAAATATTTAGGATTTTCATCACCCTCTTTGTTGTAGCATCATCATTGTCGTTGTCATAACATCGTCATTGTCATAAAACATATTTTTACATACTTGAAAACATAATCATGAAACTTCGTAGCTTTATCATAAAATACTAGGGCTAAGTAGTCTCATGAGAAATTGAGTCAAAATCATGCAATTGGATAGAATTCATAGACTAAATTATGTAGAAAAATCAATTTGGAATATTGGTAAAAGAACCCACACCAAATCCTTAAGCCCTAATCATGCATACTTTGAAATCATATACTTTTTCTTGAAAATCATATATATCATAATATTCATCATAATTCATACATAAGTAATCTTAATCATCATGTATAAATTATAATTCATGCATTAGGAATCATAGCTTAAACCTCATAAGAAATAACCATAAAACTTTGATCAAAAAAAGATTTTGGATTTGGCTTCATGGATAAAACTAATCTATGAATGAATCCCTACATACCTCAAGTGAAATCCTTAAAATTGAGGTGAGAAATTTTTAAAAGCCTTAAGAAATATTTAAGTTTTAGCTTCAATGGAACCCTTGACATAGAGAGAGAAATATTAGAAACCCTTGAGAGAAATTTGAGAATTAAAGTCTTAAAATAAATTAGGACTAGTTCTTATAGTTACTCGGTTGATTAGGGTAGTTAGGGGATCCAAAACGATGTAGTCTAGGTCTTAGAATGATTTAAAAATCCAAAAACACCCTTCATTAAAAATTATCAAAGTCGTGCACGACACCCCTCTTATGGGTCATGGAATGGCTTATGGCTTGTAAAATGTCTCGGAGACTAAGGTGCCACAAAAGTTAAGCTACTGGAATTGTTGATTCCAGTTCACAAATACACAAATGGTTCGTAGGAACATATACGGGGGACGTAAGACCCTACATAACATGCTTCCTTACTTAGACAATTTTTTTGTTCCTTCAGGCCTCTTTGCATGATACCCACCTACTGGTCGTAGAAGATTCTACGGCTCGTCTGTCACCTGGTAAGTCAAGTTTCAGAATTCCTTCAATTTTCTACTTTTACTTAACAGTTACCACAACATCACCTATGACCTATGGATTATTTTATGGCCCAAATATGGGCTCGTAAAGTCAAACTTTTAGGGATCTTTCTGCCTTCACTTTTTCCCAAGATTATAAACATGAAGGGGTTTACAATATCTCCCCCTTGGGATCATTCGTCCTCGAATGAGTCTAGATTACACTTGAATGAAATAGAAACATGGTCATCATCACAGCATATATGCGAAAATGCAACTTAATTATCATTTTTATTAAATCGTCTAATTTATGCATAAAATATCATTCAAAAATATTTTCATGATCATGCATGCATGTAACTTAGAAATAGTTACATATTCATGAGAATTTTGAAGGAATAGATCACAGTAAGTACCTTAAGCTTTAATAGAAGGAAACATATAAGGGAATCGTTTCATCATATCCACCTCTAAGTAGCACTTTCACTTTGTTGGCTTTTTCATAACACCTTAACGGATGCAACCTCTTTGTTCCATAATTTGTTCACTTGTTGATCCAAGATCTCAATCGAACTTCTTAATAAGTCAAAGTTTTCAATAGTCAAATCCTTCAATGGGATAGTAGAATTAGGATCACCCATGCACTTTTGTAGAATAGAAACATGAAATGCCGGATGAACCATAGTTGATTCCATAAGCAAATCCAATTCATAAACTACCTTCCTAACTATCCTGACTATCTCATAAGGCCCCACATATCAAGGACTTAATTTTTCTTTCTTGTAAAAATGCATCACTCTTTTCATCGGTGAAACTTTCAAAGATATCCAATCACCTTCATTTAATTATAATTCTTTTTTTCTTACATCGCCATATAACTTTTGACGACTTTGGGAACCCTTCAATTTTTCTCTTATGACTTTCATCTTCTCCATAGCATCAAGTACCAAATCTAGTCTAATTAAGGAAATCTCTATCATTTCAAACCACCCCACTGGTGAACTACACTGCCTACCATATAATGATTCAAACAGAGTCATACCAATACATGAATGGAAACTATTATTGTACATAAACTCAATAAGAGGTTGGTGATCATCCCAACTTCTTTTGGAATCAAGTACACAAGCTCTCAACATATCCTCCAATGTTTGTATAGTCCTTTTGGCTTGTCCATCCATTTGCGAGTGAAATGTGGTACTTAGCTTTATCTTCATACCAAGACACTTTTGAAATAATTTCCAAAATTAAAAAGTTAATTGAGTACCTTTATCTGATATGATGGATAACAGAATTCCAAAAAGGTTTACCAACTCATGGATATAGAACTTAGCATAATCTTCAGCACCATAACAATTCTTCACTGGTAAAAAGTGGGTTATTTTTGTCATTCTATCAATAATCACCCATATTGATTCAAATTTATTACTAGTCTTTGGCAAACCCGTAATGAAATCCATATTCACTTATTCTCATTTCCAAGTAGGTAGTTCAATATCTTGCGTTAAACCACTGGGCCTTTGACGTTCTACCTTCACTTGATGACAATTGGCACATTCCACCACATATTGTGCTATGTTCTTCCTCATGCTATTCTACCAATACACTTCTCTTAAATCCCTATACATCATGGTGGATCTCGCATAAATAGAGCACTTTGAATTATGAGTTTCATCAAGTATCTTCTCCCTTAGTCCATCCATATTGGGTACACACAATCATCCTTGATAATATAATACTCCATCTCCCCCTTGTGAAAAGACTTTTACCTTCTTATCAACCACTAACTTTTTCAATTCAACCAATGAAGGATCCATATCTTGCTTTGCCATAACTTCTTCACTCAAATATGATTTTTCCCTATTTGGCATCAACTTTTTCCCATTTCTTAATTTATTCACTCTCACCCCCAAATAAGACAAACGATGCAATGCTTACACCAATCCTTTACTATGACTCTCAATGTGTATCATATTACTCATAGACACTCTACCCATAGCATCTTTGGACACCTCCCAATTAGTGACTCCTTCATCAACCCTTTTGGACTTCTATTAAGTGTACCATACTTGAGAAACATCCTTAAGTTGGTATTCAGCTAAATTGGCCATCTCCTCAGAACACACTCCCATAATCTCCACTCTCTTGTATGTCTCAGCAACAAACTCTTATGGATCATCATGAATCTTTGAACCATAGAACTCCTAGGGATTCATTCTAGCAAAGTCTCTTTTCCTTAAAGCTAGAGTGGGAGTCTTATGAGAAGCAAATGTCTGGGTCAACATCGTAATTATGGTTCTAAGTTCATCATTAGACACCTAGTCCAGACTTGGGGAACTTTCGGAGCTAGATGAGCTTGGTTTGCATCAGCATTGTTTCCCCTTAGAAATGGCACACGTCATGGATCCATTTTTAAAAACACCAAGGGACAATTATTAGAATACGAAAGTTTTGAAGGCATGACATAGAGTACACAATAAGTGAAGTTTTTTTCCTAAGATGTCTTATTGCCTCCTATTAATGGATGTGGTGCTCTTAACACCACTGAACAAGACTCTACTCGATGCGGCATATTGGACTCCCTAGGATGCTTTCAAACCTTGTACTGTGATACCATTTTTGTCACCACCAGAACCTAAGGCCTATCCATGAAATGACAAATACGACACCCAAAGACATCCCATCCAAGCCTCATTTTTATATCATAAGCATTCATAAGGTAAAACAAGCATACATAAGAGAATAAGCAAGCGAAAGATTATCGAAGTAAACTTTGATAGTTTCCATAAGGAATATACATCTATCTATAGTCCAAAACATACTTCTTCATCATAGATGTTGGCGGGGGACTAGAACATAGCTCATGAGTTCACCTCATGATGTAAATCAAGAAATAAAAGATAAAGTATCAACATAAAAAGGAAACATCCTAAGGTTCTTTCCTGAAGCAAGGGAACTAACCAAAAGTCTTGAAATTCAATATCCGAAAACTAGCCACAAAATGGAATGGTCTCGTCGTCGTCCGTCCCTACATGATTGGGTCATGTAGATAAAGAAGCATGTGTTAGTACATAGAATGCACTAAGTATATAGGTATACCATAAAATAAACCACATTAATATCAATATGCATAATCATCATCAATAGAATAATTGTACAATATGCATGAGCATGCATGTTTAAAATCAGATGAAGATGCATAAAAAATAATCAATTTATCATCATAACATACATATACGGAAATAGGACTATTACATGGAATTATGATGTTCACTCTCATCGAGTTAAAAGGATTCTACTCTGCCAAGGTAAATTGTTTTCTCACCCTATATGCTCTATCCTTGCACGGTGAGAACCATCATTTGACCCCAACATTTAGGCTCTATCCTAGCACGGTGAGTATCTATTAAAATCTATATGGATCTATGGTAACGTCCACAATATACTTCTCGAAAGAAATATAAAATAGTCATTTGCAATATAATTATTCAACTTGTGAGTCGGGGTCGATCTCATAGGGAATATGAAAAAATATTGTCAATAATATAAATTTTAACTTGATAGTCGTGATGAAAAATTGGGAGTTATAATTTAAAAAGAAAAAGAAAAGAAACTAACAATAATAATTCTTGCAATTTAATACTTACTTGTATCAAGATAAATAGAAGTAACTAGGATATTGTGTTCCCCATGAGTCCATAACTTGGTATTATCGAATAATTGTAATCTTTTCCCATGTGTAGGTGCAGGATAGTAAGTTATGTTCTCCTAAATCCTTGATCGGACATCTAGGTGAATTTCATCACATTACTTGATCAGTCTCTGTAATGTTGCTTTGCTAACCATTTTTTTTATCCCAGGCCAAAACTACTACACCTAGTAACTTTATTAGTAGAGAGAAATCGATCAACCTCTGTTAATTAATTCTTTTCCTATTCATCACTTCCTGGATCGGGCAAGTGATACTAGGCGGGTTCTAACGTTGGACTTCCGTTAAAAATTAATTAATGTGAAGAAATTAATTAATACATCCTAACACTGTCAAGAATTACGAAATATCCAATTTTGCCTTGTTAACACTTTATGGTTCCCACAACCCTAGTTATAAAATTTAGCTACTCATTATTATTAGAAGAACACAATATAAAAATAGACTTACGTGTGTTAATCATAAATATTCAAGAACAATAGCTAAATAATCTTCCAAAAGTCAATAATACAAATAAATAATAAAAGTATATGAAAATAATAAATCAAAATTCTCCAATCTCCGTGACAGCTCCTATCCCTCTCTAGATCAAAAGTTATGTAAACCATAATTTTCTAGATTATAGGTGTAGGAAAAGTTCCAAAACAAAATAATTGATTCCAAAATGAATTGGAAAACTCAAAACCGAAAGAAAAATGTATTTCCCTTGTTCGTGTGAGTGTGCCACCTCAAATTGTTACTGCCCACGCTCTAGCAGCCACGTGGCAGTTTCCTTCAATTGCAATTGCAATTTGAATTACATATGTATATAATAATAGTATATATTATTATATTCAATTTATCCATTAAGATGTTTAATTTATTTTTCTTTTGTATCTTTCTTTTTAAATTTATTTGAACTTCAAATTTCTTTATTCTTGCACCAATTTAATCCTACAATTAAAATACACTATTTGGCAGAATCTATAAAATTTATGCTCAAAACAGATAAATAAAAGTATTAAATATAAGGTAAATATAGACTAAAAATATATATTTTTGGCCCAACATCAACATCCCACATTAAACTTTTGCTCGTCCTCGAACAAACATTAATGTTCATCTCAAGATAATAATTTTGGAATATCACCACTTTGGTTGATACAAATAATCTAAGTCATGAAGCAATTCACTACATTAAGTATACTTTTCGATCATTATGCAAGATATACAACAAAAAATTTTTTTAACTTTCTAGCCTAAAAGACAAACTTTAACTCATCAAATTAAGTTTGCTCACCTACTCCATCAAAGAAAGCTAATAAAATAACTCATCTATCATGAAACAAGTGCCCTCACAAAAAGAAATAGTTCATACACTCAATTTATAGAATTGAATTTAGATGAAGGGACCTAGCATTAGAGAATAACTCTCACACTCACAAAAGAATTCACATGTATGCACAAAGAATCATATGCTTGCAATTATGTACATCTCCACTAATTAAGCATGCTTGAATAAAATCAAATAAGACTTTAAAGGGTTGTAACGTGGGCTAAGAGATTGGTAGGAAAACTATATAATAGTGACTTACACTTCCCTAAGCACTTTGCTCTTTTAGACTTCATCACCCATTATCTCCTTCTCTTTATTTATTATTTTTTTTGGACCTTCTCTTTAATAAATATTTCACTAGAAATCTCATTTCATCAAGAACATTTCACTTTTTCTTTTCAAATAAATTTTTTTCTCTCTTCTCTTTTTTTTTTCATGACACACTCTTTCAAAGAGGGATTTTTCATCACCATTTAGCTATCATTGATCATTTGTTTTACCACTTAAATATTCCTTTTATTCAAGTTGAACAATTATAATAAGTCTATGCTACAGTGCTCAAGAAAGCAAGGTGCAAAAACTAGGGATTCAACAAAATTTGATCAAGGTAAAAATATGGCCACCAACAAAAGGCTATAGACTCAAAAGGGCTACTAGTGATACAATATCTGAAAAGACTGATTTTTACAAGATAAATCAAAGAAGGTCTATTATCATTTTCTAAACAAGCAATACTTTTTATTTCGCTTTAATAACATGTCGGGCAAGTTCTAGACTAAGATGCAAAATATGCAAAATATGTGAATAACCTCACCACACATGGCACAAGTCTTAATCAAGATGGATCAATTCTACTTCTAAGATAGGCAGGATCATAACAAACATATAAAATAAGAATAAGTTATATACAAAATTACAACTATGAGTCTAGGTGTCAAAAATTATATTTTTATTTTATATTCAAGAAATCACAAAAAAATATTAATCAAAATCATGCCTAAATTATTTTCTCTCCAAAAATTAAAAAAACAATACTAAAAATCAAACCTTCTTTTAAAAAAAAAAATTGGTTCAATGTCCCCCACCCCCAGAAAAGAACCGAAAAGAAAATCCAATGGGAGGATGAAGCATGCTCTAATTAAAAATTAAAAATCGATGAACCAAAAAAAATTATTTTACTCTAAAAAGAAAAGAAAATCTTTTTGTATTTTTGGAATTTTAATTTTTTTTTAAATGGTTAATCAAAGAAAATCTTATAGCATACATCACCCTTAAAATTATTGGAAGACATTCCACCCTACAGTTAAAGCATGCTTTGTCTCCAAAATAATTTATAGAAAAGAGATGAAGCAGGAGGGTTTGAAATACTTCTTGGGACCCTTTAGGGTCTAGCTAGTAACATGTTTCTTCAATATTTAACAAGGGTCGCGCGCACCCCACACTTAAGCTCAAAACATGTTCCTTAGCTTCAAAATTTGGTACTTAGACTTCCCCTAAATCTGCAAAAAAAAAAAAAAAAGGAAAAAAATACTATCTATAAAAAAAAAATAAGAAGTTACACTACTAGTTTAGAGGTCTTCCACTTTTTCTTCCGCCTTGAACTTATGAATTATACCCCTAATTTCTTTTCCAATTTTCTAATATGCTCAATGGGTGGTGGTATAAAAAAAAAGGGAACTAAACATTAGAGATCGCATATTGTACTTTCTGGCCTTTACATGAGGAATGTAATTTTTTGATTTGGGCCCAATAAATTCAGGAATATAAACATATTTTTCCTCTTCCTTACATTCCTCTGTATGCTCGGATGGTTCTATAAATATCTCATCATCTAAACTTAATGTTGAGAAATGATTAGAATGAGGTCCAATGCGTCCTAATTCATGAATTATATTATTATTTACCTCCTCATATTTATAGACACTAGAGTTTTTAAAAATTATATTATCTACTTCTTCACATAACTCTTGTGTATTTTTCTCAACAGTGACAACATCAATAATAGTATGATCAAGTAGTTGACCCTCCAATTTTAGCTCATCAAGTTGGCCTATAAGCATTTTTTCTTCCTCACACAATTCATAATTAACTTGTTGAGCGTAAGACATATCAACGACTACAAACAATTCAATATTTAAAATGTAGACATCTAGGCCAAACTAATAAACATCTGACAAAAGCACATAGTTGTCTAAGTCGAGATTATCTAACCATTTCAAGAAGTACACATTGCGATTCAAAAAGTTATCTACAACCCCTCTCATCCCAATACTCTAATAATTCAATATTTTTACAACAGAGGGTGTCATATTAATAAGAAAAAAAGAAAAATAAATAAATAAATATAAAAAAATAATAAAAAAAAATTATCGACTACAAGTAAAAATAAATACTAAAGACAATATTTAAATCATATTCCCCGACAGCGGCTCCATTTTTTGCTAACATCTAAAATATACTTCTCAAAAGAAATATAAAATGGTCTTTTGCAATATAATTACCCAACTTGTGAGTCGTGGTCGATCCCACAGGGAATATGAAAAAATATTGTCAATAGTATAAATTTTAACTTGATAGTCGTGATGAAAAATTGGGAGGTTTTAATTTAAAAAGAAAAGAAAAGAAACTAACAATAATAATAGGTTGCAATTTAATACTTATTTGTATCAAGATAAATAGAAGTAACTAGGATATTGTGTTCTTCATGTGTCCCTAACTCGGTATTATTGGATAATGGTAATCTTTTCCCGTATGTAGGTGCAGGACAGTCAGTAATGTTCTCCTAAATCCTTGATCGAGCATTTAAGTGAATTTCATCACATTACTTGATCGGTCTCTGTGATGTTGCTTTACTAACATTTTCTTTTTATCCCAGATGAAAACTACTACCCCTAGTAGCTTGATTAGTTGAGAGAAATCCATCAACCTTTGTTAATTAATTCTTTTCCTATTCGTCACTTCCTAGATCAAGCAAGTGATACTAGGCGGGTTCTAACGTTGTCCTTCCATTAAAAATTAATTAGAGTAAAGAAATTAATTAATACATCCTAACACCATTCAAGAATTACTAAATTTCCGATTTTACCTTGTTAGTTCTTCATGGTTCTCACAACCCTAGTTATAAAATTTAGCTACTCATTATTATTAGAAGAACACAATTAAAATTTATAAAAATAAACTTACTTGTGTTAATCGTAAATATTCAAGAAAAATAGCTAAATAATCTTCCAAAAGTGAAGAATACAAATAAATAATAAAAGGAGATGAAAAGAATAAACAAAAATTCTCCAATCTCCATGACAACTCCTATCCCTCTCTAGGTCAAAGGTTATGTAAATATAATTTTATGGAATATTTCTAGGTGTAGAAAAAATCTCAAAGTAAAATAATTGTGTCCAAAATGAATTGAAAAACTCAAACCCGGAAGTAAATTGGTTTTCCCTTTTCCGTGTGAGTGTGCCACCTCAAATTGTTACTGCGCACGTGCTAGCTGCCATGTGGCAGTCTCCTTGAATTGCAATTGCAATTTGAATTGCATATGTATATTGTAACGACTCAAAAAGTTTTGAACTTCGTAATGGTTGGTCAAGGTTAGTTTTGAACTGGTCATGATTGAATTATGGTAGTCATAGGTTGTATTTAAGTGGCCGGATTCAAAGGAATTATTTCGATGGAAGGTCGTAAGGCTGGTTAGGCAGCATGGAGTTTGAAAAGCCATATCTCTTGATATCAAATCAAATCTCTTTGAGTTATCTTCGCAACGCAACTGGTTTAACTTGATTTGGAGTTCGAATATAGAAGTTATTGTCTTTGTAGTGAGACTGCCCATATTCGAAAGTATGCTAAAAAAAGAATTTGGAATGGAGTTAAAGTGAGGGACCACGATCCGTTTGGTGGTTCACGGTCCGTGGTGTGTCCCAGGGGTTGTTCCAGTGAGCTTCCTTGGATCTTGAACCAAGCCCCGAACCAAGTGGAACTCCACGGACCACTTCACGATCCATGTGAGCCTTCACGATCCATGAAGGGCTTCCGTGAAGTGTTACAGTGAGCTTGACAAGGTTCGGGGCTGAACTCCGGACCAAGTGATGCTCCACGGATCAGTACACGGTCCATGTGCAGCTACACAGTCTGTGAGACCCCCCGTGAGTTGATCCAGAAAGTCCCCCGAGATTCCAAGCCAAAATCGAGACCAAGTGTGGTCTCACGGATAGGTTTGTAATCCGGGAACCTGTACATGGCCCTTGGGAAGCCTTCCGTGAGGCCCTGTTTTGTGATCCTATCCATTTTATTAATGGTAAATTCATAATTTAGTTTAATCCCATGCCCCTTTTGGCCTTTCTCAAGTCTCCTAAAGCCTCCAAATCAAACCCTAAACCCCTTTAATTCATCCTAACACTCTTCAAACCTCACCAAAATTCTCTCATTCCTCTTGACCTCCATTGATGAAAGCTTGAAGAAATTTGGAAAAACTCATCCTTCTTGCAAAATCATCCAATTCTCTCGGCTAATCTCAAGATATGTGGGATTGATTCATGAATTCTCTTTCATCCATGAAGACCCAAGAATCCTTTTCTTTAAATTATGAATTTAAGCATTCTTTAATATTAGGTTCTTGAAATTTTGATATATTCAAATGAATTGAGTTGTGGGTTGTAGAAATTTAGTGATTTAAAGTTGATTTAAGTTTGGATTGTATGAAATTTCATTTAAATTGATGAAGGTCAAATTATGCATGTCCCTTTACTCTTGAACTATGCATTGATAGTGTTTAAATGATGATTTAAATGTTAATTTAACTTGAATCTCTTATGGAACACTCTTCATTTGATTATAAAGTATGAATTCTAGTGCACATGCTATTCTCATTGTCACTCATCGCATTTGCATGCATGATCAAGGATTTATGAAGCTTTTTATGTGGGCTAAGTCCCAAACATGTTTATAAATATGATTTTGAACAAGTATGGATTATGACAAGAATGTGATCACATAATGTCTATGATATGGATCTTTGAGCAACCATGGATATTTACACCAATATGATATTATATGACAAGTATGGACTACTCTTATGCATGAAGTTTGACATGAAAGTGTATTTGGCTTTTTAGCCCAAGGAAGCGTGATTATAAAATGTATTTGGCCTTTGGCAAGTATGCATGAAAGTAATGAAAGTGAATTTGGCTTTTAATCCCAATTATGCATGGTTTGATGTTCAAGTGTCAAGTTTTCCTTTTAAAGCATGTATATGTATACATATTCTTGTGGGATATGGACTTAGCACTGAGGGATTGGAGTCATGGTGGGCTATCTTCACAGGGTCCATACTCCTTTCTGTCTAACTATATGCCAACATAGGTTGCTATCGAAATGGGTATTGTTCCTGTATGGTATGCTATGATATGATATGATATGATATGTTATGGAACTCCTTCCAAAATGATCGGATCATAAGGAAAGTGGCCATCACATCGAAATGACTGGGGTCGTAAGGTATGGTGTAGGTTATCTTTGGCAAGTAACCTTCTCCGATCCAATGGAAGGTTGTATATATTGGGCGAATTCATGTTGTAGTTCACATGGATTTGAGATGTCGATTATGGTTACATACCCTCTATACTATAAGCATTATGGCATTTCATGCATCATGGTTATCATGGCATATTGATATACTATTCTTCCTTATA
>JBCEWC010014611.1:0-14256 GCA_038996855.1 Solanum aculeatissimum
ATTTATACTTTGCAATTGATTGCCTTCCCAATCATGATTAATGCATACCTTGAAGATCGTTAGAGATTACATACCCTTAGTTTACCATCAATCTCTTCCTTATCTATCTTATCGTGCCCATCATTGGCAACCCAACTCATACCACATGCACTTTTTTACTATCATTTTCATTTACATCCTTACAAGTGAACTTGTCAAAACCTTATCAGTCCATATACCTACTATCTCAATATCGACACACTCTTCTTTGCTTATAATGAACTTGTCAGTCCCCATATAGACCTCTAGAACAAAATCCACACTTCAAACATATTAATACCAATTTCAAGATTCACCACTATGACTTTCCTTAAGACGAATTCCAAACCAATCATCTATAGTAACAATCAACCGTTTCTCCCAAAATGTGGCGGTAACGCTAACTCCACTACTTGAGTAAGTGCAACAATTGATAACCCCTTAGTAACTAGTATCTGCTCTCCAAGATCAATGCCTCGACCCTAATATATTGCTAGTACCACCTCAGAAGACTCACTAGCCACCAAAATAGACTTCATAAAAGTTGACTCAGCAATAGTATCACGAATAAAAGCCAAATAAGTCAAACACCCTTGATCAATTAACTTTTAGGCCCAAATATGAGATATAACTTTACTAGTATAGGAACCTTTAGAACTAGTCCACTCAACCCTCAGTATACCTGGAATGTCTAAGGATATTGTCTTAGCCTAATAATTAGAGACATCGCCATATAAAGAAAGCCCATCCATTCCCCAAACAATATCGAAACTATCACATCTAATATAATCAAGTCTACTCAAGTCTCATAACCAGCCAAAGTAACGAGACAAGATCAGTACATCCGACCCACCACTAAGGGCTCCGCTACCTAGATCAAAACATAAATAGACATTGACATGGGATAACAAAGAAACACAAACACTAAGGAGAATTAAGCAGACACATAAGAATAGGTAGATCCAGGAGCAAATAACACAGATGTGGGGTGATAGCAAACCAAAACCATACTTGTAATCATAGTGTCAGAAGCCTCAGCCACGCACCTGCCTAGAAAAACATAGCAATTTTAACCTCAACTTCTACTTATAGAAGCTAGCCATCTATCACCTGAATGAGTGGAAATATTACCTGCTTCTCTACCACTGGTACATCTACCTTTGCTAATATGACCTCTCCACGACCCCTAGTTATGGGGCTGAACCTTTTTTTGGTAGTGCCGGATATATGACTGGTGCCACAAAGTATGAATGGTATGTCCCTAAATGACTCTGGTGAGGGAAACATCTAATCAAGTGATCCAGAGAGCCACACCAAAACATGACCTCAGATGAGAAAAAGACTGAGAAAATGAAAGAGGGATGTTGTAACCTCCCCATTTGCAGGCCTTTGCTGAGAACAGGGTGAACTTTGACCAGAACTGTAGGAGTCACGAGAACCTCGTCCCCCATCTAAACATGGAAAGGCCAAATAAACCCTGAAATATTGAAATCAACTACCTCCTCTGGTCATACCTCTACCCTCTGATGAGGCACCGAAGAACTGTTCAGAGGTACGACCCTTTTTGGATCCTCCAAACTCCTCTCTATGTGCCAGTTCCACCTCTTTTGGCGGAACTAACCACGGACTTAAAAGATGCTCCACCTTAGGACATCCAAAACACCGTCTGTCTAATAGGATAAGTTAACCCTCTAACAAATCAAAAGACTCTCTCTGCCTCTGTAGGAATGATGGCGGTAGTATGCCAAGCCAATTGGGAAAAGCAAATCTAATACTCTGAAATTGTCATAGAACCCTACCTCAAACTTTTAAACCTCAGATGACTCCTTTCTCTAACACTCCAAGGAACGAATCTATCATAGAAAGCACTACCGAATATCTCTCAAGTCATTAGGGGAGTATCGACCAGAAAAGATCCCAAATAAGTCTTCCAACAATCCCTAGCCGACCCATAAAACTGGAGGGTAACATATCAGACACTGTGGGTCTTAGCTAGTTCAAGGGTCTCAAGTAGCTCTCTACAAATAACCAAGAACTCATGTGCATACTCAGTCTTTACACCATGGAATTGAGGTGGTTCCATCTTCCTGAATCCCTCATATCTATGTTGCTCATCTCAGTCAAGGTGGTTGCTAGAGGAACCTCAATAGTATGTGTTGTGGTGGCTGCTCCACCTACACATAGGCTTTAGGGGCCTGCTTCTGACTTGGAGGTAGAACCCCAACTCATGTCCGAGAAGTACCTAGTGTATCAACTGAACCGCCTGCATGCCCCAAAGTCTCAAGCACACCCAAAACTCTCAAAAGTGTATACTGAAGTAGTGGTGTTGCAGCAAACTCGTGTGGAACCGGCTCTTGTCTAGGCTTCATAGCTGGCTCGAGGGAGATGCCCCAATTATAGTCCTTCACCAGTGCGACTCCTTGGCCCCGACCTCTAGCTCATCATCTGACATGGTCCCTGCCCTTAGCTGAGGCCTTAATAAAAAATCAGGGGTGACCACTCTTTGCTATATAGTAGTAGTAGCTCTAATCCTCACCATCTATCAAAAGATCCACGACTACTCAGCACTTAAACAAAGACCAACACATGATTTTATTAGAAAGAAGCAATAGAGAATTTCCTAACAGCCTTCATAGCCTCTTAAAGATAAGTAACAAACGTCTCCACACCGATCATCAAGACTCTACTAGATTGGGCACATACATATGTGAGACTTATGAACCTGGGGAACTGATACCAAATTATCATGACCTAAAATCCGGGTGAGATGGCACTCACCTATCCCACTAAGGTGAGTCAGTCCAACACCTAATAACTCAACAAAATTAGTAAAAGTAGAAGATAACAGTCTAATAAGATATATAAATGCAGAAGAAAGTAACTACAACCATCCCAAGAACTGGTGTCACATGTACAAGCCTCTAAATACAAAATACATAAATGAAATGTATAGGTAATAATCTCTAGTCCTCAAATAGAACAAAAAACATAGAATGACATCCTGGGAGGCATGTTGATGGCATAGGCAACTACCTCTCAAGTGATCCATAAGCTCGATCCAAATAATAGAAGTCTAGTAGGATGGATTGGACTCACAACCTACAACAATGTAGCAAAGGGTGATCACCAAACAGCAGGGTACTTAGTGAAATGGAACTAACCTAAAGTAAAGCAATGAAGAACACAAGTAACTCCTTAAATCCTAAAAATAATCTGTCGAACTATAACCCTGCACTCAGAAACGTTCCAGTATAATATAATATACAGATCACAATAATATAGGTATACTCATCATCTGGCATGATATCTCAATACATAAGAATACGAGTAGATCCAATACTTACTCACAAACAGGGATAAGGTAAGTATACAACATACAAAAATATCAACCAAATATAGTGTGAGATGAAGTGAATTCCACGAGGTGTATATCATGTAATGCAATGTCAAATAATCGTGATGCATGTTTGTCCTAGAATACACATCCCCTTACCATATTTGGTTGTCTACCTCTATCAGAACCCATGGGGATCGCACATAGACCGTGTATCTATGATTATGGCCGGCAATGTCCCCGGCTCATGTCACCAATATCTTAACATCATCGGGGCCACACAGAGACCATAATATCTGCACAAATTATTTCCCTTAGGCTTTTCATCATCAATGGATTATCAAGCAATGCACATAATAATGACAAAAAGGCACGGTCATGGAAATGAAATATGAAAGATGTCCATATATATATCATGTGCCTCAACAATTGAAATCGATAAATTCTCAAGTGTCTCAATATCACCACAGTGTCAATATATCAATCATATCACAATCTAAGCATCATCACGCTATCCAAATCGAATAATTCACAAGATCACATAGGTCACGAATCCAGAGTTAAATTATAAGTCAAATAAATCCCTATATAAATGATTATTCTATCTAAAATGACACGAGCCAGCCTACGGTGATACAATTCTACCCCCCAAAGTACTCAATTCCATACACATAGAAACATACAAGGTTCATCCATACTTAACAAAAGGTTAGAAGTCCACTTGCCTCAAATAAAGTCCCAAATCAAGCCAAAATTATTGCTTTTCACCCTCTATCGATACTCTAAATCACCATAATCTATTGAAATATGACATCACAATCTCATAACGAATCTAATGACACTAAAATTAATTAATTCATAGGAAAATGGATAAAAATGGTCAAAAATCTCATGCCAAAAAATGTTTCCAGAATCTGAAAATTTATGAATGAAAATGTTCTACTCGTTATCAGGAATCCAACTGTGAAAACAGTTTCAAAAATGAAGCTAAGATGAGTGAGAAATCAGTGATTAATGTTTACGAAATTCATATCCGAAAATCCTCAATTTACACCATTAAAATCTCAAAATTAGAAGTTAAAAATATAAATTAATCAATGTAAATGAAATAGGTTAGAAAATCATTATCCAATCAATTTGCCTTCAAAACTTTGAAAATTCCCTCTTAGAACGAGCTTGGAAATTTCAAAAATAGTGAAAAAGGTTTAAATCCCGTATTTAAATGAGAACATTGTCCAGGCATGAACAACACTCTGTGAACGTGGAGGTCAAGGGGAACCAACACTCCACGAATGTGGAGGCTTGGGAAACCTCATGCGCCCACAACTCCATGAATGCAGACCCCATCTCGCGAACGTGGAGGTCTAAATAAATTGACCTCCACGAATGGGGAGCTTTGCACGTGGTCACGGAGAACAACCTTGTCCTGCATTAGAAACAACTAAAACCAACAAAACACAGCTTTCCAAAAATAAGAATTGGACCCTCAAAAATTCCATGGACACAAACCAAACATAGAACCCTACTAGGAATGATGATTCAGACTCAATGAAACCATTAGAATTTGAATCTAGAACCCCCGTGGTCCTGAACCCAAGAAGGATCATTTAAACTAGTTTGGACTCAAAAACTCAAAATATTCATGGAAGCTCTAAAAATTGCAACGAATCCATTTATAGCGTTAGCTTCATCACCCAGAACCACTGAAACTAACAAAATTTCGATTCAAGCTCTCAAACTCTGAATGTTGACCAAAGTCAAACTTATGATCTAAAATGAACTAGAAATGCAACTTTAGGCCTAATATGTTTGTTTTAACTCTAAATTCAGTTCTGAAAGATCTCCTAGATCAGATTCAGCATTCCAAAATTGATGGAATCAAATTTCGACACTCAAAACTTAAAATTTTTAACTTTAGGCCTTTGAAAACTCTTTCTTTTGTAAAACTTCAACTTTTTACAAGGTTTTCAAAATTTGACTTTTAGACTTATCCAAAAATGATCCAAGATAACTTTCAAGGAGGAAAAAATGGTAATTTGGTCAAAATTGCCAAAAATGACCTTCAGGGTTATTACAGTATGGTCCAACATAAGTGTATTATCTACATGAGTCAACCAGATTCGTGTGCAAATCACTACCCACCAAAACCTTCAAGAATAGTTGAGTAAGACCTTCATAATAGACATAGAGCAAGACACCCAGTCAGCATCCGTGCCTCGTTCAACAATGTGGCTGATAATCTATCTTAGTAAAGTGGAATTTTAGGTCACATCTCTAGTCATATCATGGTCCAATGCCTGCCCCAATCTGTAATCGAATTTTGTTGTAGAAATGAGGTCCTGATAGTCGGGACTGAAAAGAAATCTCCAGACAGTCATCTCTGACAAATCAACTTGAACTCTATGCAGAAGTGGCTGGGTCAGTCAGGGCTGAGCTATAGGCTTGGCCTTCTTAGACGTAGCCTCAATCATAGTAGAAGCATATAATGCAAAGAACTCTCGAACTAGCACTGAGGAATACTTACCTGATGGTGCTTTTACCTACTCTAATCTGTGCTAGGCAAGTGTATCTCGGAGGATCATCACACCATCAAATTGGAATGTCAATATTCGAGGCTTCTAAAATATACTCTAGGTGTACCAGCCTTTATCATCCTATTGGAAGTCCTCATTGAAAAAGGTGGCTATGTCCTTGATGTATCAATGTCTTGGTTGGCTAGCTATATGATTTGGAACGGTGATAGACTTGCCCAAATCATCACACTATGATCTTAACTCATCCTCTAAGTCTGATCCATCATGATCAGGGGAACCAAAATGGGGCCCCTCTTCAAAGTTGGTCATCTGAATGTAATTGCTATGCCCTGAGCCCCTCTCCTCAAACTAGAGAGGTTGTGGTGTTGTGGATTGGCCGGTTGTGTGTGTCGTAGCTCGACACCCTCATTTGGACAAATGGAAAGCTCTTCTACTGACCTAATCACCTCAGTCTTCGTCGACTCATCCTGGAGTCCATCTTGTAGAGCCTAAATATCCTCACGTCGTGGTCTGAGATCCATAATATTTGCAAATAAAATTGTACACGCATACATGAGTCCAAGGAAGTGCAAAAAGAAAAACAAACATTTACTAGAATTTAATACTGAAGAAACTATAGAGGCTCATCTATGAACCGTAGAATGAACAACAAGCCATGGAAAGCCTTTGTGGAAATAGGGTAATAGTGTTTCAAATTACTGGAAATGAAACTATGGACTCAGTCATGATTTGTGGTTTAAATCACGAGTTGTAGACTAGGTTGTGGTTGCAGACCTAGAAAAATAGAAATGCGGGACTTCAAGACTATGAACACTGTTTACGGGCCATAGTTTGAACTATGACTCATAAATAGGTTTGTCCTGACTTTGAAATTTCCAAGTTTTTGAACTTTTATGAGGGGCAGTTATGGTCTGTGAATGAAATCACAGGCCGTAAAAGACCCTCGTAAGATTGAGTATGCAGTTACTTGAAAGTTTCATGTACAGACCCGTATTCAAAACATGTATTCAAAAACTAAATTCTAATTAATGTCCCAGTCAAAAAGGAATAAAAAAAATGCAAAACACGTAGTCAAGTCCAAGTTAACAAGGTCTACAAAATTTAGTCCAATTTAAAGTCCATTGACATGTCAAATAGAGTCCAAAACTAGCAACATATACCTATCACAATCTTTCAGCCCAAACCTTATCCAGATTAAATTATTGTCTTACCCCACATATATCAATTCAGTCCAAATCATCAAAAGCACCCTCACTGACCAATCAATCAAGGCCATATGGATAACACAGTGCATGATATATACTTATATATATATATATATATATATAAACTCATTTTTTCCATTTCCTATCACAACACCAAAGTACTGTTTCATTGCCTATTCAATTCTAACACAATTTATTAACATAGAAACATGTATTTTCAACAAAACTTAGCATCCCACAATGATCTTCACATGAGTTTCTATCATTTAAGCATGGAAGAAACATTTCATCAAACTCAGTGCCAAATAATTCAACTAAACAGTGAAGGGTCATCTATGCATTTAAATTATCAAACATACAACTAATTAGAGAAAGAAAGCCAAGATTTCAATGTTCACTGTATGCATTAGTCACGAATCCGAATTCAAAATTAAAGATTCAGTGAGGAACACCTACCAGAAGTTTGACTGAGGCCTTTGTGACTAAAAATCAGGGAAGACGGGGTTAAGAAAAACCTTAGTAGATGGTGCACTTCGTCGGAAGAGTGATGGGGTGGCTGAAATTTTAGCCAAAAGAATGGTGGAGTAATCGGGGGTAGTCAGAGATGAGGAAGAAAGGGTAGGGTTTATGATTCTTTTATAACTTTTATGGGAAAAAAGGGTAAATTGTATTTACCCATTTTTGATTCTTTTTATTGGGTCAGGTAAAGTTACCATTTGATTCCATGAAACCCCGATTATGGGTTATGAATGGTTTTACGGCCCATGAATCTTGGTTTCATGGTTTCAAATGGTTACTTTTTTAAGGTTGGGGTCTACAAATTCTACCACAGGCGGTGGAATGTTCTACGACTTGTAGGTGGTGGTCGTAGACTTCTCCCACAGTTGGTAAAATTCCAGATAACTTAGCTGGGATTCACGAACCCCATTCACGACCTATATATCTTTCTATAGACCGTAAAGTTGGTTCGTGAAATTGAAATTCACAATTTCGTGCTCTCTAGAAATGGTTCTATAGACAGTGTCATGGGTCATGGTTTGAAACACGGTTCGTACACTAACTAGTAAATCCATATTTTCTCACTTTTTGGACTTGTCTGCTGCCATCGTCCTATACCTACATAATCTTATCATAATAACCTGTTATCATATAACTTTCTAGTCTGTGAGTCTAAAATACAATAAAAACTTGAAATTGTAAACTACCTATGAGTCAATACAGAAAATATAACACAAAAACATAAAACTACAACTAGTATCTTGGGTTGCCTCCCAACTAGCACCTGATTTATTGTCGCGGCACGATTTAAACCACTTGGTTACTCAGACTTCGCCTAGTATCCATACTTCCATTGTCTTGATTTCATCCGCATTGTCAAAGTATAGTTTGATTCTCTGGCTATTAACTTTGAACCTCGTGCCATCCTTGTATTTTAACTTAAAATCCCCATGGTTGAAAACATGAGTGAACTTGTAGGGATCCAACCATTTGGACTTGAGTTTTTCAGGAAGCAACTGCAGTATTGAATTGAATAATAGCACCCAATCTCCGGGCGCGAACTGACAATGCTCAATATGACGGTCATGATACACCTTCACCATTTGCTTGTACAATGTTGATCTTTCATATGCCATTAATGGAAACTTATCAAGTTCGTTGTTGAGTCTTGAATTATCCACATCATTCTAGTCCAAGTTCGGCTTCTTGAGCACCCACATCGCCTTGTGCTCAAGCTCTATAGGTAAGTGACAAGCTTTACCAAAAATAAGTTGGTAAGGAGACATACTTATGGGAGTCTTGAATGTAGTCCAATATGCTCATAGCGCATCATCCATCCTTCGCGACCAATTTGTCCGGTTTGCATTCACTGTCTTGGATAGAATCTGCTTAATCTCCCTATTAGATATCTCAACTTGCCCATTCACCTGTGGATGGTAAGGCATTGGCATATTGTACTTCACTTTATATTTCTCAAGTAGATCCTTTAACAACCTATTGCAAAAATGGGAACCTCCATCGTTGATGATCGTCTGAGGAGTATCAAACCTTGAGAAGATGTTCCACTTAAGGAATGTTGTGATGCTCTAGCCTTCATTGTTGGGAAGCACAACTGCTTCCACCCATTTAGAAACATAATCCATAGTAACTAAGATGTACCTGTTCTCATATGAATTGACGAACAGTCCCATAAAGTCTATACCCCAAAAATCAAATAGTTCAATCACCATAATGGGGTTAAGTGGGAGCTCATGCCTTCGAGAAACTCCACCTTCTCTCTAACACTTGTCACAAGCTTTTTTATAGTCATGGGCATCTTGGTGGATAATTGGCCAATAATAGCTACACTGCAAGATCTTATACGTTGTCCTTATGCCACTATGATATCCATTGACTAATGATGAAATGACAAGCCTAGAGAATGCTCATCATCCTTCTATAGAACACAATAATGAATAATCACATCTACAAATACATGAAACAAATATGGTTCATCCCAGAAAAACCTCTTCACATCAAATATGAACTTACAACACTGGTGAGAGTCAAATTTGGTGGCACAACATCACTGACTAGATAATTTACCAAATATGTGAACCATGATATCAAATGATGTGATGAAACCAATACTCTCTCATCAGGGAATGAGTCATTGATCTCCACCCCAAACGTTAAACTTTTCCATAGATTCATCCTCTAGTCTGGATAGGTGGTCAGTAACTTGATTCTCTATCCCCCTTTTGTCAATTACCTTAAAATCAAACTTTTGAATAAAAAGTACCCATTGAATCAACCTTGGTTTTCTATCCTTCTTCTCCATTAATTATTGTAATGTCGAATGATCAATATGCACAATGACTTTGGTTCCTAATAGATATGATCTGAACTTCTCAAATGCAAAGACCAGTGCGAGTAACTTTTGCTTAGTAATAGTGTAGTTTTTTTATGTTGTATTAAGAGCTTTACTATCATAGTAAATGAGATATAGTATATTCTTCATGATGTCCCAACACCATACCAAGTGCTACCCCACTTGCATCACACATAATCTCAAAGGGTTGAGTCCAATCTGGGCAATAATGACAGGCGCCGATATCAACCTCTGCTTCAACCCTTCAAAAGTTTTCAGACACACATCATCAAAAATAAACATAGCATCCTTCTCAAGGTGCTTATACAAAAGATGTGCAATATTTGAGATGTCCTTTATGAACCGTCTATAGAATCCTGCATGTCCTAAGAAACTCCTCACACCTTTTACAGAGATAGGTAAAGAGAGCTTTAATGTTGATGATTGGGTGTATTTAAAAGTTTCGCCAATGAAGGGAGTAGTCAATTTTGACAAGAAAGGAATTAAGACCTAGGTATGTAGGGCCCTACCAAATCTTGAGAGTGTCAGTAAAGTTGCATATGAATTAGAGTTGCCTATGGAAATGAGTATAGTTCATTAGATCTTCCATGTCTCTATGTTGAGGAAGTGTGTCGGAGACCTTAATTCCATTGTGCCTTTAGAGGTAGTGAATGTTGAAGAGAATTTGACCTATGAGGAAGTCCTGGTAGAAATCGTAGATAGGTAAGTAAAAAGGTTGAGAAACATAGACATAGCATCCGTCAAAGTCCTTTGGAGGAATCAACAAGTTGAGAGTGTCACTTGGGAAACTGAAGTCGATATGAAGAAACAATACCCCTATCTCTTCCATTCTAATCAAGCTTGAGGTACCATGACTTTTACCTTCTAAGAACCTATTTTTCTTGTTTGTCATCTACATGTCACTTATGTATGATATATGATTTTGAGGTTGCATTATGAATGTTATTTGAAGCATGGTTTGAAATTTTTCATGATGTGCATGTTGCATTTTTTTGCATAGAATGCATCTAATCTATTCCCTAAAGCTTATCTTTAGTACATTTAGGGACGAACGTTCCCAAAGGGGAGATATTGTAAGGACCTACATGTTGGAAGGTGTAAGAGTTCCTAAGAAATGAAATCTGAGAATTTTTCAAGTATTAGTGGGGTTTTACGAAGGGGACTATGGGTTATAAGTGGTCCCATGGGCCGTAAGATGTGCTCGTGGAATGATACCCTAACTTGGTGAAAATATTAGTTTCTAAAGTTGAGTATACGAGATACCAGACAGCTTGTACTTTGACCAACGAGTCGTAAGGTTTGTCGTAGGTTGAGATTCAAAGAAGGTTTCTGAGGGTACAAAATGTTACTAGATGAGACCCCCCCCTCTCTTATGATCCACAGACTGGACCACAGCCCGTAATTGGGATCTCGTGGTCCTGTCCAGTAGAATTTTATAAGGGGAAAATTCGACCTTTCCTATTATTATATGTCTATACTACGTCATTTAAGCATCTAAAAGACCCCTTTTCAGCCCTATACAACCCTAATCTACCCCATTCCCATTCATTCACA
This sequence comes from Solanum aculeatissimum, assembly GCA_038996855.1. Lineage (NCBI taxonomy): Eukaryota > Viridiplantae > Streptophyta > Magnoliopsida > Solanales > Solanaceae > Solanum > Solanum aculeatissimum. The sequence continues at coordinate 11,515 of JBCEWC010014611.1, forward strand.
AATATCCCAAGTCCCAAACCTCTCCAAAATACTCCCAAGTCTTTCAAATCTTTCAAGAGAAGAGAACAAGCTAGGGTTTTGGATTTTCTACACTTAAAAAGTCAAATTTCTTCCATTAAACCACCAAGGTATGTGAGTTTTGATTTGTAGAGTCCTTTCCTCCACAAAGTTCTACCATTCTTCTCCTTATTCTATTTTCAAATTATGAATATTTATGGAAATATTATGAACTCTTGTATATGTTAATATTATGAGAAATTTCTACTATTGTATCTTTGTAAACTATATTGCATTGAAATTTCATGTGAAATTTATAGATTTTTATGAAAGTTAAGGAAGCCCTAGCTAAGCTTTACTTTGACAAAGTGGGTTACATGGAATGCTTTGAAAACGGATCTTGTTTACTCTTCTCATGTCTTAAATCTTAACTTTTCATGATTTTGAGCATATAAGCATACCCACCATGTTTGACTTAAGTTGTGCTCCAAGCTTCTATGATGTTGAAAGCCTTATGGTAAGATATGTAAATCGTGAATGATATGAATTTGAAGGGATATTATGCATTCTATGCAATATGAGAATACGGTGAAAGTTATGAATGGTATGAAGTCCTATATTTGAAATTATGAAGCTTTGGTTTTAATGAGCTACTCTTTCTAATGCTATTATGAGATTTTGAATGTTATGACTATAAGTATGATTTGAGTATTCCTTAGAATTGTGACCTAGCACCGAGAGGACCTTGGTAAATAACCATTTTCCTATAACTATGTTGCCACCATAGGTTTGTGCATTAGCTAATGGATCTATATGGCTCTTGCTGCATGATTGACCAAAAAGGATGGTGTTCCTGTATAGCACATGCTAATTAATGACCGAAAAGGGTGGTGTTCCCATAAGGCTCTTCTTCTATGTTAACCAAAAAGGGTGGTATTCCCATAAGGTGTTTATGAAGAACTTTCTAAAATAGGAGAGTTCTTGTAAGGTGAGTGTTTTGTTTACCTTAGTAAAGTAGACCACTCCAAGTCCAATGTGGAGTGAACATCAAAATTCCAAGTAGTAGCTCGTTTAGTCTTACATGTCAGTTGTGGTCCCTTCCTATTTATGTATGATATGATATGTTACTTGATGATTCCTCATGCGTATTTTGACTAAGGCATTAAGCATGCATGACATATTGAGCATATATCCATTGATTATGATTATGCACACTATTTAATTATGGCTTATGTTCTTTGTTTGCATTGCACCCCGCATACTTAGTACATTCAAACATACTAACGCATACTTTTGTCCTACATGATCTAACCATGTAGGGACCGGAGCTCCTATTTATCCTCCTCCAAGTGGCTAGACGGTTTGGTTGAAGATTTGCTTTTGGTGAGTCATCCATTTTGGGGACAATAGTCTTTACTTTCATGCTTATTAAGATTTGTTTACTATGGATATTTATCTTTTGAGGGTGAACCCAGGAGATGTCTTGGCCCCTGTTCTATTCCTATTAGAGATGTTGTTGGTTATATTAATTTGTATGTTATGAGCTCGACTCTTATTATGTTTATGTATTATGAAGACTCCCTTAGTCCCTTATTTCCTTCTTATGCTTGTTGTATGTTGTTGATGAGATGGAAGTCCCAAATCCCTAATTGCCCCCATATCTTGAGTCATACTTACCCCCCTCCCCCAGACATTATTTTCTATGTGACCCATACTAATCCTCTTCCCTATGACATCCCCATAGCGTGAGTCCAAAGTCACACTTCTCTTAGAAATTATGTGTTTCATTGTTTATTTATGCTTCTGTGAAACCAAGGATGTGTCATGTATGCTAAATAGACTTGTTTGGGGTCCCTTCGAGTTTCCCATTCATCGTGTTACGCCTAGGCCCTGGGCTTGAGTCGTGACATTAAGGTGTGGCAGGATTTTCTTAATAACTTCTTTTGCCTAAAAATGATGTGGTAGGAGTGTTTACATATTATGATTCTTTCCATATCTTGAAGAGTTCAATTTTTTCTTTCGATGATTTTGTTTTGTTAAAGGGATCTAGAAGATGAGAAATTGTTAGAGTATCCTTGTTCATTACAGAATTTCTCAAACACTTTGTTCTCAAATTCTCATCCATGATCACTTCTTATGGAGGTGATATAGTAGCCTCTTTCCCTTTGAACTTTGCATAGAATAATTCAAAAAATTTTAAAGTATCCTCTTTGTTAGCAAGAAACATAACCTATGTAAAATGAGAGTAATCATCAATAATTATGAAAGGCGTACCTTTTTCCTCCAATGCTTGAAATTCTTATAGGTACAAATAAATCCATGTGAAGTAACTGTAATGATTTGTAAGTATATGCAATATCTTTTGAAATAAAGGGGTTTCTTGTTTGCTTACCCATTTGACACACATCACAGATGTGATGTTTTGTATAATCTAACTTCGTCAATCTAACAATAAGTACAAGTCTTGTAAGTTTTTTAATAAGTGTCACGACCCGGATAGGGGGCCTAGATGTGACATGGAAAAAGAGGACCCGAAGATCCTCGATCAAGCCATCATAGCATCATTACACTCATCATCAGTTCGGAAACGCGAAAGCTAAAGCATGCAGCACATATCTGATGCACCCGATATGAACTTGTGCATCCTTGCACGGGAATCCGAGACCAGTGTAGGAGCATACTTAGAGAGTTTGGTGAACTTGAGGGCATAGTCCCTCACGGTCATGTTGCCTTGACGGAGATTGA
>JBCEWC010014612.1:0-14255 GCA_038996855.1 Solanum aculeatissimum
TTGATTAGCTAACATTTTAAAGTAGTGAACATCTGATTCTATATCTTCATTCACTCAAACTCATGTTAGGACTTTTCCAAAATATATGCTTCTTGCAATGGCAGACACTATAAAGAAGAATAAAGGGAAAAGTAATTGTTGCTTTTTGGAATTTTCCACTTGCTTGCCATGTACTCAAAACATCAGATTTGTCCAGACATTCTCTCCAATTTTTGACAACGTATTTCCTTTCTAGTTTCTTCTAATCTGTCTGAGCTTTGATGGACACAGCTACCTGTGTTGGCGTAGTAGAAGGTACCCAACGGAATAGTTAGATGACAAACTTCCCTTCTCTTTTAGAATAATTGTGTTTAGTGTGGATGTGGACTTTATCTCATTCTCTTTAGTGTCCGGGCCAACTTTCAGCCATCTGCCACCTCCCACCAGCCGTAGGCACCAGATAAACTCTATTCACCAAAATTAAGACAAACGGAAAGAATTAGTCGGTCCCTGTACATAGTGAACTGGCCGCCTAAATGTGATGATGGAGCTAAATTTCAATCCAACCCTGAATTTGTGTTCAACATCTTTGAGCACCAGAATTATTGTTATACAAGACTGACAGATATAAATGACTGCTTGAAACTTTGTCTTGATTATTTTAAAATAGGCGTTCAATTTTTTTATGACAAGGGAACTTCATCCGCTATCTTTCGGGCGCGCATGGGCAAACTCCACTCTATTGTAATAGTTTGCACATATAGGAAAGGTAAAACTGCACTAGGCAAGTCCTATGCAACCAGGTGAAAGAAAAGGAAATCCTTGAACATCAACTGGTAAAACGTCATCGTATTAAAAGACCCAGAAAGGGATGATGGAGCTAAATTCGTTACTGTGCAACAATATTGACTGAATTGAAAACAAAAGATACGTCTGATCACCTAGTTTACATTTGCTTGATCGGACAGAAGGAGACCGAACCCTCATTAACAAAAAGGAGTTCAGGTAGCCAACCAATTGAGCTACTAAAATTCGTAGTATTTAGTTTAAACTGGACAAGTGCAAAAATCTTTTTCTACTCCCAAAACTTTGTAACATTTTCCAAGTGATTTACCAAACATTTTTCATCTACAGGAACTCTTTTTTTCAAAGCTTCAACCGCTCAAATATCTAAACACCTACTTTATAATATGCATGAAATAGACCTGGAAGGGATACAACTTGGGGATGAGTGAGCAGTAGCTGTCTAACTTGTTGATGTTCTTCAAAGAGTACATCTCCGTATAGACTCTCACTTTGATGAAATTCCAAGCAAACAAGTAATAACAAATCTAGACAAAAGTACTGAATAACATGATCCATGGTTTTGTGACTCTAAATATAAGGGATATGTTGCCAACCAAGTACCCACAATAGTCAGTAAAGAAAAATACTCATTGTATCAAGAAAACTTGAAATATATGACATCCTCTCAACTCAACTTTTACTCTCCTTGCATCAGGAAAGAAACACTTTAAAAACTCCAAGCAAATCAAACCATATAAAGGAAGTCATGACATAGTAAAAAAAAAACATCCTGAGGTGGATTATTGTGCACCAAAATTACAAGTTCTCAAACTCCCATCACTCAGCAGAGGATAGAAACTGAAATCTCAGGCAGGCAGCCACCTTCTCTATCTAACTATATCAGAAAAGGGAAACTCGATTCGATTTGCAAAAGGGTTGTACTCTTCAATGGGTTCTTTCTTATTGCAGCCACTTTCGCCCACAATGCAATTGGTTGTCAAATTTGAAGAGATGTTCCTCACCATCCCTTCTTTTAAAGAAAAAGGATCAGGTGTGAAAGAGAAAAGAGAGAAGCCTGAATTTCTAGACTCCTCATTTTCACTGGATCCAGCAGTCGTTGATTTCTCCATTTTGTGCTGTCCTACTGGAGCCATCCTCTGCACATTAGCTTCATGATGGGGATCGTTTAACCTACCAACTGTTGAAACCTTGACATTTCCCTTGATGCATCTGTCATTGGTGGGAGCAACTGACTGAAAAACAGGCAAGGGACCATGGTTAATGGGTGGAGGGATCAGATGCTGCAGGGCACCATGCTGCATGAAATGAGCATTCGCGTTTAAACCATATGAAAATGGGCTAGCAAATACATAATGGTTTGGATGAGGAAATGGCATGAACCCATTTACAGGAGCAGTTGCCCAAGAAGGTGGAGTTTGATAATAATAGTCCATTGCAGGAACTTGAAACCTTGGGAAGTGTGTGCCTTGATTGTGGACTGGCGGACGCAAGGATTGAGGTCGCATGCCAAGAGTCCCATTCACATTTGCATTTGTTGAAGCAGCTGGGGTCGGGAAACTTCCCACGGGAGCTGCTCCTGCAGAATTTGGTGTCAGGGAACTGACATCCTCACCTCTATCAGTAACATTTCTTTTTTCTTGTGCAACTTCGAAGCATTCAGCAAAACCATCCTGCATAACTTCAGAAGTTTCTCTTCCTTCAGAGTTTTTGCTGCAATCTTCTGAATCTGACGTTGATGAAGATTCTGAATTATGTGGATTTGAAAAGGACGTAGCACTGTCTCCCTCACTAAGGCAGGATGAGCAATTATCAGAATTAGAAGAGCTGCTTTGTGATAAACCCAAAGTCCTCTGAGAGGAAGACCTCGGCATCAGACATGAATCAACTTCATCTTCAGCAACGTCTTTCACAAAACGAAGTGATTTATCTTCCAAATGAAAACCACTAGCACAATTGTTTTTTGTCTCAGAACTAGACTTTCTTAATTCTTGTATGTTTTTTCCTTCATTTGTCTGAAGAGAACTGGATACTCCCAAATTATTAGAAATAGAAGGTTCAGGATGCTTATCAATTCCTGTGCTCTCAATCTGGAAAGTCGAAGATCTCAAGGTAACATCAGAGTCAGAGCTGCTCCTTGGATATTTCTTTCGCAATTCCATTGGTTCCCATACCTTCTTAGTAACAGAGGAATCTCTGCTGGACAGATTATTACGCACAGCCATTTTGCTTTTGGGTCTTGCATAATTTTCACGCACATATTCAACCTGATTATATTTGATTCCATAGTAGGGCTTGGAGATATCTGATTCACATCCCAACTTACTCACAGGTTTGTTGTTCCCAATTCCTCTGGCCATGTTTGGGTACAACTTAGCTCTGTCATCAATGTGTTGGTTACAGCTGCAATCTGAGGATTCAAATCGGTCATACTTCCTGATATTGGAACAATTTAACTTCTCAGGGAACTTGGACGCACCATCTTTCATGCTGGATTTTGCAGCATTACTTCTTAATTGCTTATTTAACCTGTTGGTACCCCTTGAAGCTTCAAAGTTATCACAGCGATGTCTTGGCTCATACTTACTTGCCACACCTCCACTGCCTGAAACAGCAAACCGACGTCCATCAAACCATTTCAGGCTTGAATCTGGTTCAAATTCTTTTCGAAATTTCGACCTCCCAGAATGTCTCACATGGTCAGCTGCAAATGAGCCATTCCCCTCATTCATATTGAATTCCTCAAAATAATCATCAGAGTGGATTTGCATACTTGGGTGATTATATCCATCCAAAAGTAGATCATCTTCATCATTCGGCGATAGAGGGTCGGATAAATTAACTTCACCAGCTTCACTTACCGAGTCTGTATAGCCCACAAGATTAGATTCCTCATCAACACTAGGTGATAATTCCTCCTTTGAAACATCATCAAGGGCATTACTTTGGCTTGAGTCACAACTTTTCTTCTCTCTATCCTTTTCTTTTTCTCTTAATCTCTCCTTTCTCCGCAGTTTCTTTTCCTTTTCTTTTATCCTCCTCCGCTCCCTGCGTTCTTCTTCTTCACGTTTTTCCTTCTCTTCTTCCTCGAGAAGTTTCATCTGAACAGATCATCAAAGATTTAGAAATATACCTCTGAAAATTGGAAATGGCATAATAATCTCACAAGTAGAACTTCCTACACCAGAATTATAACTACTAAATACCTGCTTTTCTAAAGTAATAATCTCCTTGCAGGCAACATGAATGCGCTCCTCCAGCAACTTCAACGCAAGACATACAAATATGCTGTGTGCATTTTGCCGTGCAGTTCCTTCTCTAAAAGCTTTTTCAACCTGCAAATAGTTTTGAGTGTCAAAACACTACCAAGCACCACAAAGCCCAAAAGATGAAATTCAATTGTCTAAGAAAGTCTTGGTCCAAGAAACTGAGACCTCAACATTCCAAGGCAGATTCATTTAATTGTAGAGCATAGCAGCCCAAATCCTCATACAGAAGGAATGAAGAACCAGACTTGCAAAGACCAAACATAGGACATTAAAAAGATAAAGCTACTACATTACATCGTTTTAGGTCTCCCAATTTTTGAAAATACCACAGAAAAACAAAGATTGGCTCCCACGTTATTAACTGAATTGAGCAGAGTAAAATCTAAAATCCCATATAAACGTATACACAATGCACACGCCTTACTCTCTCCTCAAACCCTCTGCAAGAGGATTCTGTGGAGAGAAATTTAAAAAGATGCTCAGTCATAGTTTTCATAGAACAGCCAACCTCTACTCTCTTTTTTCATAACAATGGAATCCGCAGCCGCTACCCTCTTTGGGTGCGCATAGGGTAAACCCCCACTCCTATGCAATACCTCGCAAACCACACTGCAGAGATCACAACCAACCTCTACTTAAAGAATCATGTAGGTATATGATTGAAGTTACTTAACTAGGCAGTATACTAGCAAAAAAGATTGTCAGGAAGGAAGAAGCTAGAATTCCAAGCAAAGCAGACTATAAATCTCTCTATTGCTTAAGAGGGATTCAACAAAGCAAAATCGGTATTTTATTAATTATTATAACCAAGTAAATAAGTTCAATAAAAGGGATCAAAGTAGAGCTGCTCTAAGAGCAGCTTGACAGTTGACCAAGGCACTTGATTAATGACAACAGAAGCAAAGGAGAAACTTGCCTGCTCCTTAAAAATTACAGTTGCAGCATCTAGAAGAAATTCCCGAGCAAGTTCAGGACTCTTGGCATGTTTTTGAGGACGAGAGCATTCACCATCTAGTTCATTTCCATCCTTGTCCACGGAATCCTCATCCTGAAAAGAGAACATCAAGCAACATCCACAAGGTGAGAATTTCTGACATAAAGAATATCATACCATCCAAGGTAGCAATTCATAGTGGAGACAGAAGCATAGATAATAAGCCAAACAAACTTGACTACCTCTTCTTCTTCAGCCTCTTCAGCATGCTCAAAGAACCTCCTAATACTTTCCCCTCTTGTTATTGTAACAAAACCATCCCCAACCACAAGCCTGCAATGTACACACTGTTGCCCCTTCAATGCATGTGCTTTGACAGAAAGTTCAGTACATCTACCATCCAGTTTCCATGCCCGTAGAGTGATATAGCAGGCATTGAAACTGCTCAAGTCTAGACCACTGACTTGCACTCTTCCACTCAAGCCAACATTTTCATAGTCCAATATATCACATTTTCCTTCTCCAGTTCCAACTGCCCATTCAAAGTGATGATATGTCCCAAAGGTATCAATGAACGCCTGATGCCAGTCGGCTACAATGGTGTCGTGAGAAACCTGAACACAGGAGAGTAAAATGGCATTAATCGTGGTGCAAATAACAGCCTTTTTCACTTTATCTGCACTATGCTCCAGGAGTGGTAGCATTTTTGGTCCGTAGCATTAGAATCTTAGGTCTCCCTATTCCTCCATGCTTTGCTCTCCTTTAATTCCACATTTGGTGGATAGCTGGGATGGTGTAGTGTAAGGGGGAAGTGGGACCAGTGATTCACTCTCGTGTCCTTATTACACCAACTGAATACCATCAATGATATGATATGCATAAAAAAGAATTGACCATAATAGTAACAATTCACTAATGATCCATGAAACTAAAAATCAGAAGGGTCTAAGAAAAGGCTAAACTTAGTTAAATCTAAAAATTAAAATTGTAAAAAGAAAGCCAGATATCAGTCCCCTATAAGATATCCATGGAAAAATGAACTAAGGCACAAATTTAGCTAGCTTCCACTTCATACTTTGCACACCACATGAACAATGAAAGAGATAAACATGAAGAATTGATCACACCTCATACTGGAATGCCGCATCAGCAACACAAAACCAAATACTGCAATGAGGTTCTCTGCGCATGCGTTTCAATTCCTTCAGCTCCTTGAATTCACGGATAACATTCCTTCTACAATCTCTACAAAACCTCTTGCTATCAAACCTGTGACAAGCAACAAACTGACAGTAAGTTAAACATCTTATGGAATTGTCTTAAAGTATATTAGAGATATTAGAACAGATTTCATTCATAAAGCCGGGAAACCAAATGACAACTGCAAAACTGGATATTAACTTTGCAAATATAGAGCAGGCAAATATAAGGATTTCTTGTCTAGACTTTTCCGAACATCATACCACATCATAAGCTTAACTTCAACTTGCCGCATGGTAAAAAGTAGAACCAAATGCTCATAGCATTGCTGATATCTAGTCCCTTAAAGAATACGTTGTCTATGATTAAAAAGGCAAACATTGATTAGATGATGCTTCAGGTCAGAAACAGAAACAGTTTAGCTCTAGCACATCACACCATTACTCCAGCTGGCTTCTAGACTATGCCAATCTAACTTTTTGAACTATGCCGGTGAAGTACAAAGAAACTTATTTTCCCAACAATTGAACCACATTATATCTACAAACTTTTTCAACCACTCTTCACTGTCACCAGTAAGATGTCAGTAGTTTTATAGCAACATAAAATAATCTTATCCATTCCTGAAACCTGATTGTGAAGAGCACACACTACCAAACACCTACAGTAACAAAAAGATCAACTCCCAATGACACGACACTTACGACTTGGCAGATTCCTGAACCTTCCCATGACCTCATGTATGATGCCATTACTTCTCCAAACCACAATAACAATGACAGAGCACATTTAGCTGCCAAATGAATATATCATCAAACTAGGGAAGCTAATAAAATCCTAGTATATACTCCCAGGCCCCAACAATCAAAAGGGAGGGTCTGGTGTCATCTTATTATTTTATCTGATTAGATTCCCAATTCTGGACAGATAATAAACAAGCTCCAAGCAAGACAAGATGCAGTAAACATAAGAAACTTAATGGAAGGCTAATTATTGTGCCAGAAATCCTTCATCATATGTAATTGGAACAAACTATCATTAAGTTGGTCACTGGAAGAGCTTCATGTGCCAATAAGGAAGTCCTTAATAAGCACAAACTTAGACAGCTTTACAACTGATTTTTCTTACTTATTACTCCAAAAACAGCGATACAAAATTCAATCTTCCTAGACATCATTCACTTTGATAAGGAAATGATTAGAAAAGGTGGAGCCTGACTTTTAAGACACTCAAGACGGCAGAACTGAAAATATCACCCTGAACATACTCGAAATGGAGTGCATTCGTTAACCTAGGTAGCCTTGATTGAAAAATTCCCACAACCTGAATTTTATTGGAGCTACCTTATTCCAGCTCTGGAATTCTCTAATCTGGTATACATTATCCGGAGAAAAGACTCCATGTGCTATTAATGACTGGAGTCCTAGATCTATCCCTTACAAGCAAGTGAAATTGATCTTCTTAAAAAACCTCTTTACATTTAATACCCCTCCTCCCCCAATTTATAGGATTCCATGTGCTACTGATGACTGGAGTGCTAGATCTATCCCTTGCGAGCAAGTGAAATTGATCTTCTTAAAAAACCTCTCTACGTTTAATACCCCCTCCCCTAATTTATGATTTCACTGGGTATGGTGTTGTCTCTACATTTAATACCAGTCATTCACCTTTTAAGATAACTTATAACTCAAGTAACACTCCCCCATATCTTGATCTCAATTTGGACATGATCTTCTAGTCAGTCCATATGACGTCTTAACTTAAAGAAGACAAGTGCTAAGATCAGATTTTGAACAGTACAAATCCGGAAGCCATCTGATTTACAGACCATTGTTTTTCATAGGATGAGACTTCAAAATAATTGAACCCCTCAATTAAACTTGCAATTCCAGAGTTAATAACAATTGTTAATTCAGCACATCTAATTTTTGAATTATATTAATGGATTAAACGAATAGAGAGGATAATAGCAAGTTTTTAGAGGACAGCAAGCTAAAGAAACGGCCTTATACGCACCGGTACATGAGCCTTTCAATAAAGTCCTCTTCCTTCATTTTCAGAAGAGACTGTCTTGTCTCTTCCCCCAAGGCAGTCCAGAAGTCTACCAATGTGTCTACAGAAAGTCTGGTAGTATGAAGAGCACATGTTTCTCTTGTTCCATGCCCTCTACCATAAGTTGTCATCCCTTGGCTTATCCAACCCCTAGCACCTCCACCACAAGCATCAGGATAAAGCAGTTCTCTCTCTCGTTCCCTTGCACGTGAGCTGTCAAACACCTGATTCAAAGAGAAGGTCAGAAAACAAATGACGAGAAGAAGGAAAAGATATTTATGAGCTAAAATAAATTTACATTTTGAAGTCCCTTCAGGGATTTGGTATATAGATAACAATCCAACAAGGTAAGCATCCCATCTCGTGTTGTGGTTAGACCTCCCCAAGGATGGACAGATGGATCTTGAACATCATACTCAGACCCTGTTGTTGCACGCAACTCTCCGTCACCTTGATCCTTCAAGGTTCCTACTCGGCTGCAAGGACGGTGAACACCTGCATCCTCGTGCTGCAAAGACTTTCCATACATGACAATTTGGAAAAAGCCTTCAAGAAGTAATCCATTGCATCTAGAACAGTACATGTTCTTACGAGCTTGCTCAAAGAGGGTTTGTTTATCAATCTTTAGAAGTTTCTGCCGAGCTTGAGGTGATAGCTCACTCCAGAACTACAATACAACCAAGAGACCTTTAACATTTACCAGCTATTATAACCAAATAATCTTCCTGTTTGATATTAAAGCAACTAAAACTGAAGCAAAATAAAATTCAAAATATGCCCAAAAAAAAGGATGAAGTTTAAGGTAAGTAAGTTGTTTTCCTTTAATAACTGATAAAGCTGGTGAGTCATGAATTAACTTATGCAACTCTAATTGTTCTCACATGTTCGGAACTCAGAGTATAGACCCTCAAATCTACTCTGCTCCACTTAAAATACCAAATTCATGTCAACAGCAAGAGGCTCAAACTCGTGATGTGCGCTCAATCCACACATCTCACACTGCATCCTCACCCACTAAACCAAAACCCTAGGGGCTTAAGGTAACCAACCTATCCCAACAAAATGCTACATAGCACTTGATTCGTAGATGGGCATCTCTATATATGTGCCAGTGTTGCATCCTGACTATCTCACTTAGAATTATAATGACGGTTTGAGCACAAATCGACCAGAACTAATCATGCATGAGGGGCAAGAGAAAAAGGGAAGGTTCGCAAGATGTTACTAGGGTGTCTCATAGTTAATCAATGTTAAAGAATATTTTCAAGTGAAAACAACACCTATTACAGATTGGTATGTAATTCACAGTAGTTTCATGAAAGCCTATCTGATACCGAATCAGTGTAATATACTAATGTTATCCAAAACTATAGAAAGTAATTAATTCGAAGAACCCCCTACCTTTTTAATGTGTCAAACTTATATAACGGCGGCATTCTTTCCATTTTGGTACATTTGAAATTTGTTCAAAGCTGTTTCATTTCTACACAACTTTCACATTTCATCAAACAATTCAAATTTTACACACTAGTGTAATCTCTTCTCTGCCAAAATAACCTTTTACCTACAACTACTGCTTTAGTATTTTCTTCAACTATACCAAATACACTATATAAATCAAATTAACATCAAAACTCCATTCGCAACAAACAGTAACTCATTAACATGTAAAACTTACTAAACAACAAGCAGATACCTAACCAGTTCAACCCCATTTACTGAAAATTGCATCGCTCAATCAAAAAACATCTGCATATCACTTATAACTCCAGAAAACAATTAATTCTCAAAATCATCACTAATCAAAACTCAGCAAAAAAAAAAATCAACAAATATTTTCACAAGTTAAACCAATTCAAATTCAATTACTACCTTCTGAAGCTGATTATAGCTTATATCCTCACGATGCTTTGACCAAAACCCGTTACTCGAAATCGATTTACTAGAAACATTAAACGCCGCCTTTTCATTGTCATTTTGCTCATCATTTTTCTGCGTTAACCCTGGCATTTTTTCTTCTCAATCTCTTAACCGATTCAACTTTCACCTATCTATCTACCCATCCCTCTCCTCCAAATCTCCGCCGTCCGATTTGATTCAGAAAAATTTGACCGATATCCGATTAATCAATTCACCAAATTACAACCAAACAATCAATCGATTTCTTCCCCAATAATCATAGATCGAAATTCCGACACCAATAAATACAAATTTTAATCATATAAATCCGATTAAAACCGTATAAACATGGGATTCAAGGTCCACTGAGAATCTAACAGTGACAATCGAAGACGAAGGATCGAAGAAAATCGAGAATTTAGATAGAAAAAAGGGGGAAAAAGGGGGGGCGAAATGGAGGATAGAGGTTTTCGCTGATGAGATTTGGTGCAATGTGTATCTGTATTTATGTACGTACAAAAAATTTACAGAGAGAGAAGATTTTAGGGAGAAACCAACACATTGGCTTTTTTGCAAGGGTTAACATTGCAAATTTCCATGCTTTATTGTTTGATAGGAAAATGTCCAAAATTAAATCATACAAATTTACTCATGTATGTGAAAAGAAAATGTTTAATTTTATCCTCCGTTATATTTAATTAATGTAGTCGGTGTATATGTATAGTTTTTTTTAATAATTATGATGTTCGGTTAATTTCTGTCAGTGAAATTTGTCATGGTTAAAATAGATGGGGAAGTGATAGTGTTTTTTTTTGTTGGATTTTGAATCTGACATTTCACAGTGCTCAATCGACTTTACTGATCATTAGATCATACTCTTGGATGTTTTTGATGCAGTTGATATATGAGTTTCTATTGTAACTGTGCAAGTAACGAAAAAAATGGTGGCATGTTTATGTACTGTATCGATATTATATAAATAGTGTATATATCTGATGTATAACTATGTATCATAACAATTAGAAATAGATATTCAGAGCTTTTTGGATTTAACATGAATCTTCAAAAATAGATACAAAATCTTAATCGAACATCAACAAAGACGAGTGGAGGAACCTGATAGAGTTGTTGATCGTAGCGTTGATGGGATCTTTGACAGAAAATCCAACGAAGAAGAAGACATCCGTCAATGGCCGAAAAAGAGGAAAACGAAGAAGAATGAAGAATATTAAACTTTTCTGAAAATGTAAAGTGACTGAGCGACTACTTAAATAATAAGTGATGATTGAATTATTTTAGATAAGGAATTTTGACTTGATGAATATTTTTGTCTAATTTATATGTAATTTATTGTCTCGTATGTATTTTTCATGTTGACCAAACTTCATATCGAGATAGGCAGATACCGCATATTTAAATTTTTTTTCTGAGAAAATGAAATTAAATGATCCCATTTTATATATTTGATTATGTGAGGAAATTTGGTGCGGTCATTTTTTTCGTAAGTCTTTAATTAATTAAAATATCTTTATTTTCTTTATTCTTTTTTCAAGCTATAATTTTAACATTAAGGCAATGACTTTATCGATTAAGAAAGAGATTGATCATCGATCATAAGTTGATTTTTCTACTACTTAGCCCTTCACATAATGATTTTTTCATCGAGAATGAAATTGATAAATGATCAAGAGGTTCAATAGTGATCATAGATCGATAAATGATCTAAAAAAATGTTTGCTAATTGTGTGACTAAATTCAATAGTAATTTTTATGTCGTCCTAATATCTAATGGTGAGGTAATATAAAATATAATAACAAATAATTTTAAACAAAGGCAATCCCCTTAAATATCTTCTATTATGCTTTAAATTGGATTTTTTTTTAAATTTTAGGTGAATGATCTTTTTACATTAACGTCCACTTAGGTATAGAAATAAATATAAAATTACATTTTAATGACATATAAATATCAAGTAGCACACAAATGATAAATCAAAATACTTGATATAGTAAATAAATTATGTGGCAAATTTTTCTTAATTTATTAGATTTCTATTTTAAATATTAACTCTTATATTAACCCAAAAAAAAAGAAGTTATATACTTATATTCTTTAAAGATTAAAACAATCACTATTTATTTATAAATTATTTTTATGTACTTGCAATTATTTGATAATTTCAAAAAAAATAAAAATAATCATTTATTTTTTTATTCTAGATTCAAAGTCATCACTCTTGTTTTACATGAAAAGCAAATACTCATCCTTAACCTTTTTTTTAAAAATTTAATAAACAACTAGATCTTGAAATTAATATTAAAAAAAATACCTCCTACCCTTTTTTCATGTTATTTATCTATTGTTGTGTTTTTTAATTATTATTTATTATTATTCTTAAAATAAGATTTAGTAATTCAAATAGCACTTTATTTTGTCCAAATCTTTTTTAGAATATTCATAAATACTAAAATAAGATTTTAGTAATTCAAAGAGCATTTTATTTTGTCAAAATCTTTTTTAGAAGATTCATAAATATGTTACCTATTTTTCACAACATTGACCTGATTTGTCCCTTAATTTAATAATCTTAAATTATTGGTCAAAGTTTTTATAATTTGACCTTAATAAGTAAAATAGTGACAAATAAAAATGAACGGAATGAGTACTTTATTAATTTATATGGTTAAGAATAAATAAAGCATAAAAATATGGAAAAAAATAATATGTATCGGCTAATACGTGGAAAATAGAAAATTGCTCAAATAAGAGTAAAAATGATAATTTTATTTTGTAAATATTATTTTTAATGCTGTTAATTTTGATATTTAGTCGATAAATTAAAAAGATAAAATATATTAAACAAGAGTAGGAATATTTTTTTTTCAAAAACATGAAAGGTTAATTAAGAGATTACCATGAGGATATTTCTCAAGCTACAAAATATGAATGTAAAATAATAAATTGTTTTTTTATTAAAAAGGATTAAAATATATTTTTTGCAATGAACAATGGCTTTTTGATATTTTTCTTATCCAAATTTGTCAAATAACGTAATTGTAACTATCTTTGATTTTACATTTTTTGCATCTTTAAAAAAAAGAGAAGAGAAAGTACAAGTAAAATGTAATATGATTTTATTTATTTGTTCGCCTAATATTCTAACTATTTATTTAAAATACAGTGAGTGACTTATATTTTGATAATATTATTTATTTACAAAATTAAGAAGGTGTAAATCTTAGAAGTTTGTCAATTATTTTACTCTAAAGTTTCTTAAATCAAATAGTATGATTTAGTATAATAGTTTAAATTTTAATTCATCGTATAAATGACATTGATATACTTAAAGATAATTATAAATAAAGATCCATAACAAATGTTAATTAATCTAATAAACTAAGAAATAACCTACTATTATATATAATTTTTTTCTAGTGATATTATAAAAGCATTGGGCAATCAGTAAGTGTATACATCTTAAAGTATTTTAATATTTTAGAGCGTCAATGAACTTCATTCATCAAAGCAATTCTAAAATGTTATATACATTATGCTAGATAATCACTCGTCACATAATTTTAATATTTAATTTGCGATGAATTTCGAAACACAAAATCAAAAAGCAACATTTTTTTTTCCCTCATACTTTGAGATACTTAAATAGGCCACCATATTGGAATAGGATGGACTTAGTGAGGTGACAATGTTGTCATTCCACAAGGACAATGGCTTATATATAATTTCACTTATAGTGTTGTCATCCTAACGAAATGGGAACAACACATGATGTGATATAATTTTAGAAAATACAACGATCAGGAATAATTTTTAAATATATGCAATAAATTAATTAATTTATAACAAATATAATTTATTTTTATTTACATAAAAAATAATTCAAAATCGTAGAAAATATACATGACCATATAATATAACTTGCCAAAAGTTATAGAAAGTATATACTTGTTGATACCCAATTTTGGCCAAACACTTCTAAAAAATCACATTTTTTATGTTAATATTTTGGAATAGTTCAAGTCATTTTTTGTTAGCAATTTGTGACCAATTCGTATTGATTTCGTCTCATGGTCAACTTAATCAATTTCTCCAAAATTGA
>JBCEWC010014613.1:0-14254 GCA_038996855.1 Solanum aculeatissimum
TTGATCAAGAGACCAGCAGAAACTAAATTCTTCCTCATTTCTGGAACATGACAGACTTTGTTTAGAGTCACCACCTTATCGGATGTCATCTTTAAACATACTTTGCCATAACCTTCAACTTTTGTTGTGGCTCATGTAAATGGTCTCATCAGGTGCAGCAAGGACATATGTTGCAAAGGCTTCTTTGACTGCACAAACATGTGAAGTGACTCTAGAATCAAGCCACCACCACTCCTTGGGATTTCCTACCAAGTTACATTAAGTTAACATGACACATAAGTTCTCCATTTCTTCATTCTTCTCAATCATATTTGTTTGATTCTTTTTCTTTTGCTTCTTTGAAGAGCGACAATCAACAACTTTGTGTCAAATCTTCCCACAGTTATGACAATTGCCCTTAAATCTCTTTTTAGACGGATTGCTTTGTGGTCCAGATGACTTCTTTCTCTTTTTGACATTTGACCCTTCTTCTACAATATTTGCTCCTGCTATTGTTGAATTTTTCAATGACCTCTATTCTGCCGCTTTGTTGTCCTCTTCAATTCTCAAACGTACGATGAAATCTTCAACAGTCATCTCCTTGTGTTTATGCTTTAAATAGTTCTTGAAGTCCTTCCAAAGTGAGTGTAACCTCTCAATGATTGTTGCCACTTGAAACACATCATTCACAATTATTCCTACATTAAAGATTGTGTGAGTATTAAGAATCAATTTCATATATTCAAATCAGGTATTAAATAAAATTATACCTTCTGCAAGGAGATCGTGAATTATAACCTACAATTCCTGAACTTGGGTAACAACAACTTTACTGTCTACCATCTTATAGTTCAGGAACTTTGCCACAATAAACTTTTTCATTTCGGCATCTTTAGTTCTGTACTTCTTTTCCAAAGCATCCCAGAGTTCCTTGAAAGTCTTCATGTTACTGTACACACTGTACAGAGCGTCTTGCAGGTCACTTAGAATGTAGTTCCTACATAGAAAATCTGAGTGCCTCCAGGCTTCAGTCACCATAAGTCCTTCATCATCTGGAGTTCCTTCAGCCAGTACAGGAAGGAACATTCTCATTAATGTATCTTTATAGACTTAGGGTAGTCAAGTAGAAGAACATCTTTTGCTGCCACCTTTTGAAGGCAACACCGGTAAATTTTGTAAATTTTTCTGCCGGTGGAACTACAGGTGTAGTATTTACACGACTTGAAGATGCAGTAGATGGTACTGTAGCAGTCGTTGTTCCAACATTGATTTCGTTTGAATCAGACATTATTTTCTATCACTGACAGACAAATAACTTATAAATCAAAAGATAAAAATATAGATTTTTTTTAAAAATTCCTTAAGCTTGTTATTCCCTTTGTATTGAAACAACAACAGAAATAGTAAATCAAGTAAAAAAACGAATCAGAAAAAGACTTAAATCAAAATTGTAAACCAATCTGAGTCCACATAATACATTGTGTGTCCTTAAGGAATTTAATCCCCTCAATGTACCCGAGGTTATGGATTATTTCCTCCCAAGATAAAACAGATTAACAATAAGAAGAGAAATTTTTTTATGTCTGAAAACAAAGAACGAATCTCCATTTATAGGGAGAATTGGGTGCGAATGTGCCTGTTCAGAACAGACTCATCTGTTCATAATAGGCATGACATCATTTGCCGAAGCTGAGCGAGCGACGACGACTGCGGCGCGAGGAGGTCCCTTTTACTTGACTCTTTAAGAGTTAGAGGAAGTGTTTCCCAATATAAGGACACCACTTTTCCTCTATTTTTTAGATGAGGGAGAAATGACTCTTTATTTATCTTTACTTTGTTCCCTCACATTTTTTTCTTTGTCTTTCCATCTTCATTTTCCAATTGACACTTTCCATCTTCATTTTTCAATTCACACTTATTACTTAGACCCAACAATAAATAACATATTATTAGGTTTGCTTGTTCTTTCAATCAAATATAGATCATACTTTTTTTAACTTTTAGAAGACCGAAAAGCAAACGAGAAATATTTCAAGAATATAACAAGATACAAATTATAAGATATTTAAAAATATGATCATTTGATCCCGTAATAAAAAAGATGTTCTAGAGGATTTAATTATTTTGCTATAGACGATAATTATATATATACATATATAATTAAAAAATAATTTTTAAATCTCTTAATTATCGTGAAAAACTTCAAAGTCCATTATTTATTTTTCTTAATTAATAACAAATTTATGCTATGAGTGTTAGAAAAACATCATATACATAAACTATTTTTCTTTTTAACAATGTAATCAAGGGGTAAATTATAAGAAATACATTTTTTCTTTTCCCTTTCTTCCATAAGAATGTGAATAAACAATTAACATGCTTAAATTTATTATTATGGTAAGTGAAAAATAACATTTTCTTTCTCATATCAAAAGAACAGTTAATTTTTGAATAGTGGACTCCAATCTTTTTTTAGTAATTACCATAATAATGTTGTAATAATAATTGTATTAATTTTGACAAATTCTTTTACTATCCTACATATTGAATATACATATATATACTACATTTAAGGAAAAATATTTATCTAATGTTGGTACCTTTTCTATATTTTCAACACTAAATGCAGATATTCTTTTCAAAAATTCAATTCTTCTTCACCCTCTAATAATTTTTATAGAATGGGAGTAGGTGAATATCACACTAATTCTAATTTTTTTTAACACTTCATTTTATATTATGTGTTTTAATTTTTTTTATATTGCAGCGTCATTAGGAGTACTAAATATCAAAAAGAATTTCTCCAACTTTGAAATTTCGTGCATAATTATATTAAAATATAGCTCAAATATTTTCGGACTAATTTACCTTAAATATATTTTTATTATAGAGTCATTTATACACAAAAAAAAAGTCATATGATTTATTATTAAGCAAATTATATTGTTGTTTGAATCAATTACGTTGCTATAATAATTATTAAATTAATATCGCCTCTTTATTTATGCATTTCACAACATTAAAAAGTTTAAAAAAAAGTAAAGGAAAAATACATGGACTAACAATCATAACTTTTAATTTTTCTTTCTTTTTCTCCATGGCCATTCACCTTTTTTTTTCCCTCTCTCCCTCTCTCCATTTTTTTTTTCTCTTTTTGCTTTTGAAATTGGCCGTATTGCCTCTTTTGTTTTAAAAAAAAAAATTTTTTTGCTTTTTTTTTTCTTTCGCATTTTTCTTCTGTTTTTAAAAAAAAATAAATTTGTTTAGTTTTTTTTTGTCTTACAGTTTGAATCTATTTATTTAATTTTTTTCTTTCTATTTTTTAAAAATAAATTTCTTTTTTTAGCTGTAGTATGTTAAATTAATTTTTTTTTTTAAAATGGAATTGTTTTATAAATTTTTTAATTTGCACTTTTTAAAAAAAAAATTTCACTTCTTTTGTGATTTTTTAAAATTATTTCTTGTTTATTCTTTATTTTATTAAGGTAGGACTGCATGATATATATTACATAATTATTTATACAATTTTTTTGTTGCTATTATTTAAAAAGTTTTTTTTCCTTTTGACATCGTTTCACTTATTTTTTGAAAAAATGAATGTTTACATCGTTTTATTATCTCTTGTTTATTTTTTATTTATTAAGATGGAAAATGCATGATAGTCAAATAAATATCGATATTGTTACATTACATAATTATTTATGTAATATTGATACACGATTATGCACTATTTATATAATATCGATACATTACATATATATTTATATAATATCGACACACGTTTGTATATAATTTATATAATATCGATACATATTTACATATTATTTATACATTATTGATACATGCTTATACATAATTTATAGAATGTTGCTTTATTACATAACTATCTATACAATATTGATATACGTTTATAAACTTGTATACAAAATCGATACATGAAAAAAATAAATGATTTGAAACTTTTTCTTTATATATATAAAAAGCCATAACAAAATAAAAATAAAATAAGTTTTAATAAAAAATGATGTTGCTAAAAAAATACATGAAAAAGTTTTAATTTTGAAAAGAGAATTCTTTTTTATATAAAAAACCACAGAAAAATAATAAAAAAATAGTTAAAAAAAATGCTGAAAAAAAGAATAAAAAAAAAGGTAAAATTCGGTCTTGAATTGATTTGAGCAAAAATGATCTTGGGCTGATTTGAGCGCATGACCTTCATGAACTACTTTTTGTAATAAAAAAACATTGACTATATTTTTGGTAAATATTTTACTTTTGTATATGTGTATATATATATATATATATATATATATATGAAATTTCTCCAAAAATAAAATAGAAAAAGGGTTTTAAATGATTTTTATAAAATAGAAAAGAAAGTTTACTAAAACAAACATCTCCAAGTTTACTAAAACAAACATAAGGAGATGAATAATACAAAATGAAGGTAAGTTACTAAAAGTTTCACCCCAAATAAAGAAAGTGAGAAAATGGAGTGTAAGAGAAAAATCAAGAAAGCCAGCTATAGCTATAGCTCCATCACTCACACTCCCATTCTCAGCTGTCTGTCGGTGACACCCCTTCATCTTCTTCTTGCTAGCTCACTCTCTCTCTCTCTACATTTTGCTATACATAATGCTGTATCTCTCTTTCTCTCTCTAATTCACTTTTTTGTATCTTCTTTCCTCTCTTTCTCTTCGCTTCTCTACTACGAAACCTCTTTAACCAAATGCAATAACAAAGAGAACCCAAGCATCTTCTCTCTTTCCAGGTTTATCTCTTCTCTCTTTTCAAGATTTTGCTGGATTGTCTATAGTCTTAAAGGTTTAATTGCACCGCATTTATTAGATCTTTCAGTTAATTTTAAGTGGAAGACTATGATCTTGGTGAAATGTGGAAGTGGGGTTTGGTTAAAATGGGAAAATATCATCTGGGGTTTTGATTTTGAGGTAAAGATGTGAGCTTTGATGGTGGGTGGTCTGGATCTTGTGTTTTCTTGGATTGGAGTTGTGGGGTTTATGGTGAATTTTGATCTGGATTGTGGGAATCTAAACTGGGAAATGATGTTTGATTCTGTATTGACTTCCATTTATTGCTGAATCTGGTCTTAGATTTATGTGATTTCCATATGTGAATTTTGGTTAGTGTTGCTTGGACTAGTCAAGTAATACACTGCTGACTTCAATTAATTCTAGTGGTACTAACAATTCTTGGAATCTATGCAATTAGAATTTGATCTGTATCTTTTGTTAATGTATGACAAAGGTACTTCATTTTGTTAGTTTTTTTTTCCTAGAAGTTCTGCAATAAATGTCTTTTTACTGCTGCTATGCAGAAGGCTGTGAGCTTTCTTCTGTGTCTTGGGAGGTAGATCTGTTGTGAAGATCTCGAGATCACAGCAAAGCTGGCGGCCACACTGGCTTGGAGGTTCCCTGCTGCCAATGGCAGCAGTCTTGCCGCTAGTGACATGGTAAAGTTCCCTTTTTAAAAGAAAAAGAAACTGATTTGGTAAATTTTATCATGATTTATTCGATATGTGAGCTGTTGAACTCTTTAATGCAAAGATCTGGAGATGCTGTGGGTGGATTTCACTCTACCTGGGTGTGTCTTAACTAGTAGTTCTATGTACAATCTTAGTATTAGTGTACTTTGTTTTTCTTTGGACAGTTTATTCTCGAGTCCACATGTTCTAAGTATTACTGTGTTGCTAAACTCAGGTGATTGTCGTTTTTTCTATTCTATTTTCCTTTGAAAAGTGTAAACGTTGTGGAATGGGAGGGGAATAGGTTATTTTGCATTTCTTTGTGTTGGAGAAGCTGTCCGTATCATGTAAGCATTTTAAATGAATAAGGGTTGCATCATTCACTCAATGCTGCATCTCGAATGCATATTTCTGTGCTTCCATGACTGAGAAGCAATAATAGATTTGTACAATTTTGCATACATTGTTGAGTCATAAAGTCAAAACTGGCTCGTGCTGTTGATGGTTGATTTCAACATCATACTCGTGCTATTTTCCTTTTTGAATGAGACCATGGATGCTGTGATTTTTTAGACTTCGGGTCATTCCTCACCAATATCTATCAATTCTTTTCTTGTTACAGGATAGAAATGGGGATGCTAAACTGCATGATATGGAGCCTCCAACTCCGCATTCAATCATGAAAACATCTTCGAGGTTAGTCTAAATATTAACACTTTCAGTTTAGGATCTCAAAATGATCTGGTTTATGGTTTGTGTTTTACTCAATAAGAAGCATTTAGTTGTATAGTCAGGCGATGCGGTTTGTTTTTGTTGGGCTATAAACATGAGTGCATGAGGAAAAACAAACTTTTCCTTACTAAACTCCCACTGTTGCTCTCTTCTCGGGGAATCTGTGTCTGCAAATGCTGATACAGTTTCTTATGCTTCACGAGTTCTCAATTGAACTCGTCTTAGAGACTTTCGTTTTGTTTGGAAGAATCCAATATTATCTCACTGTAGTATCCAATTTTCATAACTCCTACATACATCAGTTGCATAAAACATAAATCATACATAAGCTTCCATATTACGTCACATAACAATCAGTTTGAGGAATGTGGATTACGTTCTGCTTTGGACATTGCTGGTCTTTGCTGCTATATGTTTTAATGAAAATATTCAAACTGAAGTTGACCATATACTGTGCTTTGTTTTCTGTTGTAAGATACGAATTTGATGGAAGTTGTTACCAGTAAGAAAAGCAGCAATTTAACAAAATTTGTAATGCTTCCTCCATCCTAAAATAAGTCTCATTTTAACAAAAATATTTTGTTCCAAAATAAGTGTAACCTTAGGAATTCAAGGTAAAAAATAGTATGTTTTTCCAATACACCCTTATACTTCCATCTTCTTAGTAGTGTTCAATTTTCAAGAGACATTTATTTAATAGGGGTGATTTAGTAAGCTACAGATTGTATTTATTGATTTCTTAATGAGCGTTGGTTTGCTAAGGTGACACTTATTCATGGCTGGTTTAGACTACAAACAAATTCTGAAAGGACATTTTGCTATTAAATTGTGCAGAGATCGTAGTAGCATGGAGGATCCAGATGGGACATTAGCAAGTGTTGCTCAATGCATTGAGCAGTTACGGCAGAATTCCTCATCCATGCAAGAGAAAGAAAATTCACTTAAACAATTGTTGGAGCTTATTGATACACGAGAAAATGCATTTAGTGCTGTTGGCTCACATTCGCAAGCTGTTCCAGTACTTGTTTCTTTACTTCGTTCTGGATCACTTGGGGTAAAGATGCAGGCTGCTACAGTTTTGGGTTCTCTGTGTAAAGAAAATGAACTGCGAGTGAAAGTTCTATTAGGAGGCTGCATACCGCCTCTCCTTGGTCTTCTCAAGTCAAGCTCAGCTGAAAGTCAGATTGCAGCAGCAAAAACTATATATGCGGTGTCTCAAGGTGGTGCAAAGGATCATGTTGGCTCAAAAATATTTTCAACTGAAGGAGTTGTGCCAGTACTATGGGAGCAATTAAAAAAGGGACTAAAAGCTGGAAATATAGTTGACGACTTGCTAACAGGAGCTTTAAAAAACCTCTCAACCAGCACTGAGGGATTCTGGTCTGCTACAGTACAAGCTGGAGGAGTGGATATACTTGTTAAACTTCTGAATAATGGACAGCCAAGTACTCAGGCAAATGTCTGCTTTCTCCTTGCTTGTATGATGATGGATGATTCTTCTGTTTGTTCAAGAGTCTTAGCAGCAGAGGCCACCAAGCAACTTCTTAAACTACTTGGACCTGGCAATGAAGCCTCAGTTAGAGCAGAAGCTGCAGGCGCTCTTAAATCTCTTTCTGCCCAAAGCAAAGAATCCAGGAAGGAAATAGCAAATTATAATGGTATTCCTGCTTTGATAAATGCTACCATAGCTCCTTCAAAAGAATTCATGCAGGGTGAGTACGCCCAAGCTTTGCAGGAGCATGCTATGTGTGCGCTTGCAAATATTTCTGGTGGTTTGTCATATGTCATTTCAAGTCTTGGTCAAAGCCTTGAATCTTGCACCTCACCTGCACAAGTAGCTGATACATTGGGGGCTTTAGCTTCAGCTCTCATGATATATGATAGCAAAGCAGAAAATTCAAGAGCATCAGATCCTTTGGAGGTGGAAAAAACACTGGTTAAGCAGTTTAAGGCCCGCTTACCCTTTCTAGTGCAGGAGCGTACTATTGAAGCACTTGCCAGTTTGTATGGGAATTCTGTACTGTCGAGCAAACTTGTGAATTCTGATGCAAAACGCCTATTGGTTGGTTTGATCACAATGGCCACGAATGAAGTTCAGGATGAGTTGATAAGATCACTTCTCTTTCTATGCAAAAATGAGGGTAGCTTATGGCATGCACTACAAGGTCGTGAGGGAATTCAGCTATTAATCTCTCTTCTTGGACTCTCATCAGAGCAGCAACAGGAGTGTGCTGTTGCTCTTCTTTGTCTTCTATCCAATGAAAATGATGAAAGTAAGTGGGCCATTACAGCAGCTGGTGGCATACCTCCACTTGTTCAAATTCTAGAAACTGGGTCTGCCAAAGCTAAGGAAGATGCAGCAACTATCCTTGGAAACCTCTGTAATCACAGTGAAGATATCCGTGCTTGTGTTGAAAGTGCTGATGCTGTTCCTGCTTTATTGTGGCTTCTAAAGAATGGTAGCTCCAACGGGAAGGAAATTGCTGCAAAGACACTGAACCATTTGATTCACAAATCAGATACTGCAACTATTAGTCAACTCACTGCACTATTAACTAGTGATCTTCCGGAGTCCAAAATTTATGTCTTAGATGCATTAAAAAGTTTGCTTTCTGTGGCCTCTCTGAGCGATATGTTGCGCGAAGGCAGTGCAGCAAATGATGCAATTGAGACGATGATAAAGATATTAAGTTCTACCAAGGAAGAGACTCAGGCTAAGTCTGCTTCAGCTCTTGCTGGAATTTTCCATATCAGGAAGGATCTGCGAGAAAGTACCCTTGGTGTGAAGACTTTGTGTTCACTTGTGAAGCTTCTGAATGTTGAACCTGAATCCATCTTAGTGGACACATCACGCTGCCTTGCTGCAATATTTCTCTCTATTAGAGAAAGCCGTGACATTGCAGCAATTGCTAGAGATGCATTGCCTTCATTAATGGTGCTTGCAAAGTCCTCTGTTTTACAAGTTGCAGAACAAGCAGTATGTGCTTTGGCCAATCTTCTTTTGGATCCCGAGGTGTCTGAGAAAGCAGTTCCTGAAGAAATTATCTTGCCTGCTACTAGAATTCTTCGTGAAGGCACAACTGGTGGAAGGACCCATGCCGCAGCAGCAATTGCTCGTCTTCTTCAATTTAGTGAGGTTAATCCTGCCTTAACTGATTGCGTCAACCGTTGTGGAACAGTTCTTGCATTAATTTCTTTCCTAGAATCAACTGGCAGTGACTCTGTTGCTATATCAGAAGCTTTGGATGCACTTTGTTTCCTCTCAAGGCTGGAAGGAGCTAGTGGTATCAAACCTGCATGGGCTATTCTAGCTGAATATCCAAATAGCGTAATTCCTGTGGTTTCATGCATTGCTGAAGCCTCATCAGTGGTGCAAGACAAAGCTATTGAGATATTGTCTAGACTCTGCCAAGCTCAGCCCAGTGTTCTTGGCGATGCTATTGCTTGTGCCTATGGATGCATTTCTTCAGTTGCAAGAAGGGTAATCTGTTCCTCCAATGCTATGGTTAAAATAGGAGGAAGTGCACTTCTTGTTTGTGCTGCAAAAGTGAATCATCAGAGAGTGGTGGAAGATCTAAATGAATCAAAGTCCCGTGTTCCACTCATTCAATCGTTTGTTGGGATGCTAAATGCTTCAGAATCTTTACATTTGGAAGACCAGGGGGATAAGATTGCAATAAGCATCTCCAGGAATGCCGAAGAAGAGTCAAGAAAGGATGATTCGGAGAAAAGTACTTTAGTTGTTTCGGGGGTCAATATAGCTATATGGCTACTTTCTGTTCTTGCCAGTCATGATGACACAAGTAAAGCAGAGATTATGGAGGCTGGTGCAATTGAAGTTCTTACAGAGAGAATCTCTCAATCTTTTACACAGTTTACACAGGTAAGCACCTTTAAGTGTTTCCTTTCTGTGATAGAATCACATCTAACCCAAGACTCTTTGATTTCATTCTATTATATCTCTTGTGCCGAAGTACTATATGACCTTTGTTGTAACTTTTACAGATTGATTTCAAGGAGGATAGCAGCATATGGATTTGTGCATTGCTTCTGGCTATCTTATTTCAAGATCGAGATATCATACGAGCAAATGGAACGATGAAAGCAATACCCGTGCTAGCCAATCTGCTGAAGTCGGAAGAGTCAGCAAACAGGTATTTTGCTGCACAAGCTGTAGCAAGCCTTGTCTGTAATGGTAGCAGGGGAACTCTGCTGTCTGTTGCAAATTCAGGAGCACCATCCGGACTCATAACGTTGCTTGGTTGTGCCGATGAGGATATAAAGGACCTTGTTGCACTATCAGAGGAATTTGCGTTGGTCCGTAACCCAGATGAAGTTGCACTTGAGAGGTTGTTTAGGGTCGATGATATTAGGGTTGGTGCAACTTCTAGAAAAACTATACCAGCCCTTGTTGACTTGCTAAAACCTATCCCTGATCGTCCTGGTGCACCTTTTCTAGCTCTTGGACTTCTGATTCAGCTTGCCAGAGATTGTCCTTCAAATAAAATTGTTATGGTGGAATCTGGGGCTCTGGAAGCACTGACAAAATACCTTTCACTTGGCCCACAAGATGCAACTGAGGAAGCTGCCACTGATTTGTTAGGTATCCTGTTTACTACTGCTGAAATATGCAGACACGAATCTGCTTTTGGTGCTGTTGGTCAGCTAATTGCAGTTTTACGTCTTGGTGGGAGAGGGGCAAGGTATAGTGCTGCCAAAGCCTTGGAAAACCTGTTCTCAGCAGATCACATCAGGAATGCAGAATCAGCTAGACAGTCTGTTCAGCCTTTGGTTGAGATTCTGAATACTGGTCTGGAGAGGGAGCAGCATGCAGCCATTGCTGCATTAGTTAGGCTTCTCAGTGAGAATCCTTCAAAAGCTCTTGCAGTTGCAGAAGTTGAGATGAATGCAGTGGAAGTTCTTTGCCGTATTCTTGCATCAAACTGCTCAATGGAGCTGAAAGGTGATGCAGCTGAGTTGTGTTCTGTTTTGTTTGGAAATACAAGAATAAGGTCTACAATGGCTGCAGCTAGATGTGTGGAGCCTTTGGTTTCTCTTCTTGTTAGTGAATTTAGTCCTGCTCATCATTCTGTTGTTCGTGCATTAGATAAACTAGTGGACGACGAACAGCTGGCGGAACTAGTTGCAGCACACGGTGCAGTCATTCCCCTTGTTGGCCTTCTTTATGGACGAAACTATTTACTTCATGAAGCTATTTCTAGAGCTCTTGTAAAGTTGGGGAAAGACAGGCCTTCCTGTAAGATGGAAATGGTAAAGGCTGGGGTTATTGAGAGTGTGCTTGACATTCTGCATGAAGCACCGGATTTCCTCTGTGCTGCATTTGCTGAGTTGCTCAGAATACTGACAAATAATGCTACTATTGCTAAGGGACCATCTGCTGCAAAGGTGGTAGAGCCACTTTTTGTATTGCTGACGAGACCAGAGTTTGGACCTGATGGGCAACACAGCACGCTTCAGGTCCTTGTGAATATCCTGGAGCATCCGCAGTGCCGGTCTGATTATAACTTGACATCTCACCAAGCTATAGAACCTCTCATTCCCTTACTTGATTCTCCCGCTTCTGCTGTGCAACAACTGGCTGCTGAGCTTCTGTCTCACTTGCTTTTGGAAGAGCACCTGCAGAAGGACCCAGTTATTCAGCAAGTGATTGGTCCCCTGGTACGGGTCCTTGGTTCTGGTATATCCATTTTGCAGCAGAGAGCTGTGAAGGCCTTGGTCTGTGTTGCTCTTACATGGCCAAATGAAATTGCAAAAGAAGGTGGCGTTAATGAACTGTCTAAAGTAATAATGAACGCTGACCCTTCGCTCCCTCATGCCTTGTGGGAGTCAGCTGCTGTAGTATTATCCAGTATCCTACAATTCAGTTCTGAGTTTTTTCTGGAAGTTCCTGTTGCAGTGTTGGTAAGATTGCTTCGCTCTGGCTCTGAAAGCACAGTTCTTGGTGCATTAAATGCTCTTCTTGTGTTGGAGACTGATGACTCCACCAGTGCTGGAGCTATGGCTGAAAGTGGGGCGATCGAGGCTCTCTTAGAACTTCTTAGATGCCACCTTTGTGAGGAAACTGCTGCAAGACTCCTTGAGGTTTTGCTGAACAATGTGAAGATCAGAGAAACAAAAGCCACCAAGTCAGCAATTGTGCCTTTATCACAGTATCTTTTGGATCCGCAGACACAAGGGCAGCAAGCAAGATTACTGGCAACTCTTGCTCTTGGTGACCTTTTCCAGAATGAGGCTCTTGCTCGAAGCAGTGATGCTGTTTCAGCTTGCCGGGCATTAGTGAATCTGCTTGAAGATCAGCCTACTGAAGAAATGAAAGTTGTTGCTATATGTGCCTTACAGAACCTTGTCATGTATAGCAGATCAAATAAGAGAGCAGTTGCAGAAGCTGGTGGTGTCCAGGTTGTGTTAGATCTGATTGGTACAAGTGATCCAGAAACATCCGTACAGGCAGCAATGTTCGTGAAGCTTCTCTTTTCCAATAATACCATTCAAGAGTATGCTTCAAGTGAAACTGTCAGGGCTATCACTGGTAAACTTTCTTTTCCCCATACTTCATTGTTACAGAGTTATCTGCATTGCAACTACAGAAGAAAAATGAGACTAAAAATGACTGGAAAAAGATAAATTGGCTAGTCCTCATTATTTAATTAAGAAATCCAATTGTCAATCTCAAAAATAAATAAATAAATAAAAAATAAAAAATTAAGAAATCCAATTGTTGGATTAAATTATAATTTCTAATTTACAAGATACAATCTGCCTGGAACTTGTACAAATGCAATATACATGGCTAAGTATATTTTCTTTTACATATTATATATTGAAATTAGTATCTCAAAAACAGAAGTTTTCCTATAATGATGGTGGATTCTCCACATTATTCTCGGTCCAGGTTGGTTAATATTAAAGAACAGTTTACTATGGCCTAGCACAAAGAAATGAAGAGACGATGTGTTATTGCTTCCAAAAAGTTAATTAACCTTACTGTTGGAAGTATATGGGCAAAATGGAGTCATTTCTTGTTAGTGCTAATAGCTTGTAAATTTAATTGATTTCTTTGCTTTGTAGCTGCTATTGAGAAAGATTTATGGGCCTCGGGAACTGTAAATGAGGAGTACCTCAAGGCTCTGAATGCACTATTTGGAAACTTCCCCCGTCTAAGGGCTACTGAACCAGCAACCTTGAGTATTCCACATCTAGTAACATCCCTGAAGACTGGTTCAGAGGCAACTCAAGAAGCTGCTTTGGATGCTCTGTTCCTTCTCCGACAAGCTTGGTCAGCATGTCCTGCTGAAGTGTCTCGAGCACAATCAATTGCTGCTGCTGATGCCATTCCATTGTTGCAGTATCTGATACAATCAGGCCCCCCTCGGTTTCAGGAGAAGTCAGAATTTTTATTGCAATGTTTGCCTGGGACTCTGGTGGTAATAATAAAGCGAGGGAACAACATGAGACAATCTGTTGGAAACCCGAGCGTTTATTGCAAGCTTACCCTTGGAAATCATCCCCCTCGCCAAACGAAGGTACCATCTATTTTCGAATACCTTTTCGTTTCTAGTACAGTATCATTTATCATTGCTATGTAGGTTAGAACCCATTTTATGCAGCGTCGACCAAACTCTTAACTTTATATAGAACTTTTACTTTGTGTGTTGGGGAGGGGTGGTGGTGGATGAGAGGGGGGATGGAGGGAGTAAAGTAGCCTAAATTAGGGGTGGCAATTTCAACCCATATAAGGTAAAATGAGTCTATTTAACTCATATTTATTTTATTGGATCACTCATATTTTTAAAATGGGTAAATATGGGTTAATCTATTTTAAGAGCTCATTCAAATATGGTCAAAATGGGTAAAATATGGGTACCCAAATAGACCCATAGATCCCCCACTCATAATAAAAAAATTTAATTGCACTATTTTTTTTTTTGTGTGTTTTTTCTTTAAAAAAATTTGGAGGTTACGGGTGTGCATCAGTCGGTTCAATTTGATTTTAAGTATTATGGGTTCGATTTATCGATTTTCAATTTTTAAATATGTTAA
>JBCEWC010014614.1:0-14254 GCA_038996855.1 Solanum aculeatissimum
CAAAGTAGACCCTCGAAAAAGGCTTCACTTGGAAATTTTGGATTTTGATATGGTTGCTCTAAAATTTGGGTTAGACCCATTTCCTACTCAATTCGACCCCCTAAGCAAGAATATGAAGTCAGATTTTTGAAAAACAAAATGAATTTTTAGATATAGCTAAAACAAGTTTCCGGTAACTTCTAAAGCATATTTTTAGAAACTTTTTGGGTCGTTTCAGGAGGCCAATGTTATGCTTTCCCAGGTAGACCCGAGGCTGAGGCCTTTGTTGCTATTATTAGAAGTATTATTTTGGTTTGTCATCTCCATGCATCTATGTTATTTGATCCTGATTCCACTTATTCTTATGTGTTTACATATTTCTCCTTTGGATTTGATTTGCCATGTGATAGTATGTTAGTGCCTGCTCATGTTTTGATCCTGGTAGCTGAGACCTTAGTAGTGTATTGGATGTATCGATCCCATCTTGTGACTTTAGCAGGCTATAAAACTTAGGTTGACATGATTATTCTTGATATGGTTGATTTTGATGTTATATTAGGGATGGATTGACTTTCTCCTTATTAGGCCATTCTTGATTGCTATGCTAAGACTGTGACTTTGAACATTCTAGGTAGATCAGGTATTATATGGAGAGGTTCAAGTAGATCCCATCCTAACAAAGTTATCTCACATATTTGGGCACAGAAGCTAGTAGATTAGGGTTGTCTCACTGATTTGGCATTTATTTGTGATATTAGTGTTGAGCCACCACCGATGGAGTCTATTCCTATTGTTAAGGAGTTTGCTGATATGTTCCCTACAGATCTTCCTAGAGTCTCTCGTGGTAGGGATATTGACTTTGCCATTGATCTTGAGTCGGGTACTAAGTCTATTTTTATTCCTTCCTACCATATGGCTCTGACTAAGTTAAAGGAGCTAATGGAGAAGCTTTAAGATCTCTTGAGTAAAAGGTTCATACGCCCTAGTGTGTCTCCTTGGGGTGCTCTTATTTTGATTATGAAGAAGAAGAATGTTGTATGAGAATGTGTATTGACTATAGGTAGTTATAGAAAGTGCTACTCAAGAATAAATATCCCCTCCCTAGAATTGATGATCTATTTGACTAACTTCAGTGTCCATTCATATTTTCCAAGATTGATTTGAGGTCAGATATCACCAGTTGAGGATCAGGGATTCTGACATTCCTAAGACAGGTTTCTAGACATGGTATAAGCACTATGAGTTCCTTGTTATTTTATTTGGGATGACTAATGCCCCAAATTAATTTATGGAGTTAATAAATGGTGTATTTTGACCATATCTGGATTCTTTTGTTATTATCTTCATCGATGATATATTGGTATACTCCCATACCAAAGCAGATCATGAGCAACACTTGAGGATTGTGCTTCAGCGGTTTAGAGATGAGAGGTTATCTGCTAAGTTTTCCAAGTGTGAGTCCTGGCTGAGTTCCATGGCATTTCTAAGTCATATTGTTTCTAGAAAGGGTATTCGGGTTGATC
Organism: Solanum aculeatissimum; assembly: GCA_038996855.1. NCBI lineage: Eukaryota > Viridiplantae > Streptophyta > Magnoliopsida > Solanales > Solanaceae > Solanum > Solanum aculeatissimum. Next base: position 1,503 of record JBCEWC010014614.1, read on the forward strand.
CATTAAAGATTGAGGCGGTTCAGGGATGGACTAAACCCACTTCAGCTACTGAGATTCATAGTTTTGTGGGCCTAGTTGGTTATTACAAATGGTTCGTTCAGGGCTTTTCTTCTATAACAACTCCATTGACTAGACTCACTTAGAAGAATGTTCCATTCCATTAGTATGATGAGTGTAAGGAGAGATTCCCAAAGATCAAGGTATTATTGACCACATACCCTATTATAACCTTGCTAGAGGAGGGGTGTTAGCTTTATGGTATATTTTGATATGTTTGGGGTTGGTTTGGGTGGTGTTTTGATGCAGAAAGAGAAGGTGATTGCTTATACCTCTACACAGTTGAAGACTCGTGAGATGAACTATACTATCCATGACTTGGAGTTGGCAGTTGTTGTGTTTGTGTTAAAGCTGTGAAGGCACAATCTTTATGGTGTTCATTACTACATCTTCATCGATCATTGCAACTTACAATATATCTTTAGCCAAAAGGACCTGAACTTGAGACAGAGAAGGTGGATTGAGATCCTAAAGGATTATGATGTGATCATCTTGTATCACCTAGGTAAGGATAATGTGGTGGATGATGCTTTGAGTAGAAAGGATTCTAGTATAAGGAGTCTTGCAACTATTTGGGTTGAGGAGCGACCCTTGGATATGGATATGGATATTCAGAGATTAGCTAATGGGTTGATGAGATTGCAACTTCTTGAGGATGGTGATATACTTGCTTGTTTGGAGTCTCAATCCTCCTTGATGGATCAAATTAGGAGTTGTTAGTTTGAGGAATAGAAGCTATGTAAGATTCGTGACAAGGTGATAAGAGGGAAGGCTAAGGAAGCCAAACTTGATTCAAAGGGTGTATTAAGGATTCGAGGAAGGATTTATGTGCCTAAGGTAGGTGATTTGATTATAATGATCTAGAGGAGGCTCATTATGCTAGATATTATATTCATCTAGCGACAATGAAGATGTATCATGATTTGTGTCAACACTAGTAGTGGTGTGGCATGAAGAGGGATATATTAGAGTTTGTGGCTAGGTGCTTGACATGTCAACAAGTCAAATGTAATTGAGACCACGTGGAGAGCTTTAGAGGATGCCCATTCCTGAGTGAAAGTGGGAACACATTGCCATGGATTTCATAGTTGGTGTACCTACTATAATTGGTGGTTTTGATTCCATACGGGTGGTGGTAGGCCGATTGCCTAAGTCTACCCTCTTCATTCTTGTTAAGGTGAAGTTTACAACTAAGAAGTTAGCCCAACTCTACATTAGTCAGATTGTGAGGCTTCACGGAGTTCTAATTTCCATTATGTCAGATTGTGGTTCATTGTTTACATCCCACTTCTGGAGAGCTTTACATCATGGTTTGGGTACCTGTTTAGATATGAGTACAATTTTTCACCCCCCATACTGAATGACAGTCTGAGAGGACCATTCAGGTGTTAGAGGATATGCTTTAGACATATGTCATTGATTTTAAATCTAGATGGGATCAATACTTAGCTTTGGTAGAGTGTTCTTACAACAATAATTACCAATCCAACATTCAGATGGATCTCTTTGAGGCCTTGTATGGCCAGAGGTATAGATCGTCTATCAGATGGTTTGACTCAATAACAGTGGAGAGCATGGGTACAAATATGTTGAGAGATGATCTAGAGAGGGTGCAGTTGATTTAGAGTAGGTCAAAAAAGCTATGCTGATAGACGGGTTTGACCATTGGTATTCATGGTTGGTCATAGGGTATGGTTGAAGGTCTCACCCTTGGAGGGTGTTATGAGATTTGGGAGGAAGGGCAAGCTTAGTTCGAGATTTATTAGTCCTTTTGAGATTCTAGGTAGAGTGGGAGAGGTGGCTTATAAACTTGCTCTGCCACCCAACCTGTCTTCAGTCCATCCTATGTTTCATGTCTTTATGTTGATATTGCGGCAAAACATTCCAGACGAGCCTCATGTGATTTCCATGGATTCAGTTGAGTTGAGCCTATATTTGACTTATAAAGAGCAGTCGGTGGCTATTTTTGACAGGTAGGTGAGAGAGTTAAAGAGTAAGGAGATACCTTTAATAAAGTCTAGTGGAGCAATAGGCTCAAGAGTGAGGCTACATGGGAGATAGAGTTAGATATACGTGCCTGATACACTCAGCTTTTTGAGCTTTCAACTATGTTTCTTATATCATGTTCGAGGATGAAGATTGTTCTTAGTAAGGGAAGATGTAGTGAACTCGAAGGTTATTTTTGGCATTCTCATCAAAATTACCATTTCACCCTTCTCAAAAGTTTGTTTGGGTCATTTTTAGTTGAGTCTAAAAGTTGAATTTTGAAAACCTTGTAAAAAACAGGAGTTTTGCTAAAGAAAGAGTTTTTAAAGGCTTAAAGTTGGAAATTTTCAGTTTTGTGCTCATCTTAAGTTTTGAATGAAAAAATAAAATTTTGTCGATTCTATCAGAATCAAAATGCAAAATTTGATCTAGGAGAACTTGTGGAAAAGAATTTGTAGTTAAAAAGAATATTTTGGGCCCAAATTTGCATGTTCAGTTGATTTTGATCATAGTTTGACTTTGGTAAACATTTGAAGTTCAAAAGCTTAAATTAAAATTTCAACAGTTCAAGTGGTTCTGGGTGGTGAAACTAACCCTTGAAATAGTCTCCTTATAATATTTTAGAGTTTGCGAGGGCAGTTTGAGTATTTTAAGTTTTAACTAGTTTCTTTGAGTTTTATTGGATTTCGGGCTAATAAGGCCTTAAACTCGAATACTGATGATTTTATTAAGTCTGGAGCAACGTTTCTAGTAAGGTTCCATGTCTGATTTGTGTGTATTTGATTCCAAATGAATTTTGAGGGTCCGTTCCGTGTGTGAAATTGCTAGTTTGAATTGATATCTGGTGTCGGAAAATTAAAGCTCCATATTCGTGGGGTTACCCCTCCGTGTTTGTGGAGGTGGGGTTTGCATTCATGGAGTGTCCCCTTTCTTGACCTCTGTATTCATGGAGAAGAGACCCGCATTCGTGGAGTGTCACACTGTACGGCCTCGATGTTTGCAGAAGCTCCGCATTTGTAGAGTGCAATTGAGCTTTAAACAATATATTATTTTTAAAGGACAGGATTCACCATTTTGCATCATTTTCAACACTGCAAGCTCAGTTTTGAGAGAATTTTCAAGGTTTTTCAAGGCAAAATTATTGGGTAACTATTTTATAACCCATTTCTTTAGTTCCCATTGATTAAATTGTGTTTTTAACTTAGAAATTAGGGTCTTTAATTGAAGAAATTGGGAATTTTTTAGACTTTGATTTCTAACACTAAATTGGTGATTGTGGCCTTATTTTAACTCCATTTTCAACACGGTTTTCACTCGTTAAGTCCTTATTACTTGGGGAACATTTTCACGTATTTTTCTTAGTTAATTTTGGGCTCAAAGCCCATTTTATATATTAATAAAAAGAATTAACATCCAGTCCAAACCGAAGTGGACCCAGAGGCCCATAAAACAATAAAATAAAAAAGGATCCTTCAGCCCTAAGTCTAAGAGAATTCCAGACTCTGCACTTTCCAACTTCAGTTTGCTTTCCCAATGCGACTCCTCCCTTTCCTCTTCTATGGTGTTCAACCATGGACGAAGTTTCTTCTCCTTGTAATGTTCGTCGTTACATTTGGCCTTCTTTTCAGGTGAGTTGTATTCTTCCTCTACTTTCTTAGTAACCTTTGCTTTGTACTGACATTTGTTGCATTTCAGCCCCTGTGATGCTCCTTCATGGTCCTCTCCGCCGCTTGTCCAGAAGATGTGTTTTTCCTTTAAGTTGGAAATGTAAGCTAACTCTTTCCTTCTGATCTTTTCTTTCCCCTCTTCTAGCTTGTCTTTCTGAGTATCCCGTCTTTTTGCAGAGGTTGGTGCACCTGGGTTTGAAATGTGGATCTTGGACCCTGCTATTCCTGAACCGTCCTCAGTGAAAGAAATGTCTCTTTTTGTTGGATGCTCAGTTTTTTGGTGACACAACTTTTTGCTCACACACGCTCTATTCAATATTTTGGTTGTCTCCTGTAAATTGTAAATATTGATGGCTCTCCGATCTTGTATTAGCATCCTGTACATACTAGTCTATGATGGTGGATGGCTCTATGTTATTCTCTTTGTCTTAATCCTTAAAGCTGGAATATGATGTTTGTCAATATTGCATATTCGCCTTAATGTACTTGGTAGCTGACTGAATGTCAAAAATTGTTGCTTATTTTCATGTTCAAAGGCGCAGTTTGCTAGGTGATCCGCCATTTGATTCCTTTCCCTGTAAGTGTGACAAATCTGTAACTGCATGTCCTTCATTAGGTTAAATATATCTTCTATCATGTCAACAATCTCCCACAGAATCCGCCATTCCCTTTTTAACATTTTAATCACTGTAAGGGAGTCAGATTCTATGATGAGTTTGCAAAGATTGTTTGCTAGTCCAAACTTTAATGCTCTCCATACTGCAGTGGTTTCAGCCACAATGTTAGTAGTGTGACCAATATATTCTACCTCAGCATATACTAGGTCTCCCCCATGATCCCTTAGACAAAACCCATAAGCACTCTTGCCTGGGTTGCCCCTGCTAGCCCCATCTGTATTGCACTTTATCCACCCTGTCTCTGGTGTTTTCCAGGTAACCAATTTATAAAACAATTCTTTTCTATGACTCTGTAGAAGAGTCAGACTTTCTATCCATCTTGCTGGAACGTTTGACCATCTTGGGTATGTGCTTCAAATTACTTGATAGATCCCGTGCTTGTTCGAGTTCCTTCTTTTCCACAATTCCCACATCAAAATAACAGGTATACAGACTAGGATCTCCTTTGCCTTATCCTTTTCCATGGCAGTCCACCAGTTAACCAGTAGTGGTCACAGATGATTCCCCTCCACTCTGAAACATGCACAACACAGAAAGTGCTTCCATAGCCGTTGGGCTATAGGAGCTGTTAGAAACAAGTGGTTAGTAGTCTCTTCATGTCCAGTGTTGCAGCAGGAACATTTAGAGACTATTAGAATTTTGCACTTCTTGAGATTATCATCTGTAGGGATCCTCCCTTTTAATACTCTCCAGAGAAAGAAGGAGATCTTAATAGGGAGCCTCCTGGTCCAAATAAAATTTGCACCACTCCGTCTTCTCTTTCTTGGGTCTAATAATCTGATATGCTGATTTTTAATGTAAAGACTCCTGTGTGACTGCCCGTCCACCAAGGAATATCTAGCTCCTCTCCTCTGGCAGGTTTAATACCCTCAATAATGAAAATTTTCATTTCCTTTGAAATGGTTTCATTTAAAACTACTGTATCCCATGTTGCACTTGCATTTGCAACCATGTTTCTGACTTCCAGTTCCTTTTCTTCTACCAAGTCACCTTCTGTATAATATAATGCCCTCAGCCTAGTCCAGTTGTCAAACCAGAAACTTGAGTTTCCTGCTTTCACTTGACACCAGATGAATGGCTCCACTTCCTCCCTTATCTTTAGCATACTTCTCCAGGATTGAGAAGCCCCTGTGTTATTGACCATAATAGGATGATGTTTTTTGCAATACTTGTTTCCCATATATATTGCCTATAGGGATCTAATAGAGGTTCTGAAGTTCCACCACAACTTTGCATGCATTGCTCTGTTCATCACCTCCAAAGATTTAAAGCCCAGACCTCCTTCCTCTTTCGGGTAGCACATTTCCTCCCATGCTACCCAATGCTTTTTCTTTTCCATAGCAGTGGATCCCCAGTAAAATTTTGCAAATAATTGGTGCAGTTTTGCTATTACCCCTTTTGGAGGGGTGAGAGCTGCTAGAAGGTACAATGGTATGGACTGAAGTACATGATTAATAAGAATGTACCTTCCTCCAAATGATAAAAATTTATTCTGCCATGAAAAGATTCTCCTTGCAATCTTTCGCATCAACCCTTCAAAATAACAATTGGTTCTTCTACCATAGAATACTGGGCAACCCAAATAAGTAAGTGGAAAGTCCCGTTGCCTAATTTCTGTTAGCTTCCTTAGCCTAATAGAGAAGACGAGAGGAGTTCTTTCGTGTAAGTAGAAAAAGCTTTTATCTTTATTGATCAATTGTCCCGAAGCTGCCTCATATCTTCTCAACACATGCATCATTTTAACGATAGAAGCTTTATCGCCAGAGAAAAATAAAATAGTGTCATCAACATATGATAGGTGATTAATTTCTGGACTCCATTTAGGCACACCATACCCTATAAATTCTTGGTCCCTGTGCACACTGTTAAGCCCCCTTGATAATACTTCTGCAGCGATAATAAAAAGCGTAGGTGATAGAGGATCTCCTTATTTCAGTCCTCGGGAGGATTGAAACAACCCATAAGTCTGTCCATTAATGCATACCGAGTACCAATTATTGGAGATCAATCTCCATACCATATCTATGATAACCTCACTGAAGCCAAATCTTCTCAAAACTTGTGTGATAAAGATCCAAGACACCCTGTCATAGGCTTTGGTCATATCCAATTTGACCACTACATTCGTGTGTTTGTTCCTTTTGTGAATGTCTCCAATAATTTCCTGTGCTAACAGGTCATTTTCAAATATGCTTCTGCCCTTTACAAACCCAGCTTGATTTGGTGAAATCAACTTTGGCAGAACCATTTGAAGTCTTTCATGCAAGACTCTAGATATGACCTTATTGATGAAGCCACTCAAGCTAATCGGCCTTAAGTCTGAAAAAGTTTTGATCTCATCCTTCTTTGGTAATAAAACCAGGTTCGTATGAGTGACAAACCTGGGTAATGATTGCCCACAAAAGAAGGCTCTAACCACCTTTATGACATCCTTCGACACTACATCCCAACATGTTTGAAAAAACATCCCTGTAAATCCATCTGGACCTGCTGCACTCGTGCCATTCAGCTGAAATACTGCATTCTTCACTTCCTGTTCATTGGGCAGTGCCCTCATTTGTTCGTTTTCCTCCTGATTTATGCTTGGAGAAATCAGATCTAGCAGAGATTCATCACTGTTGATCTTGTCTTGTGTGAATTGCCCCTCAAATACTCTAATTGCTTCTATTCCAATATCTTCTTCTTTTGTCAGTGTAGTTCCATTCTCATTTCTAATTGCAGAAATTTGAAGCTTTTTCTGTTTCCCTCTAACATATGAGTGAAAGAATTTTTTATTGTTTTCACCTTGAATATGCCACTTCATGCCTGCCTTCTGCTTCCAGAATTCTTCTTCAATATGCAAAAACCTCTTCAGATCCGCTTTTGCTTTACTTAATTCCGCTCTGTTTTCCGGGCTAGGTGTGATCTCTAGCTGAGCCTCCTTAACCTTAATGATGTCTTCCAATGTGGCAATTTGCAAGAATATGTTACCATATTCCTGTCTGCTCCACTCCACCAAAGCACTTTTAACTTTCTTCAATTTAGCATGGAGTTTCAGGAATGGGGACCCCATAAAGTCAATATTCCAGCTGCTCTCCACCACTGACCTGAAAGTTTTGTGTTTGCACCAAAAATTTTGAAACAAGAAAGGTTTGGCTACCTTCTTCTCCCCAGAACTGCATAAAACATACAGAGGAGCATGATCAGACCCTTGTCTAATCTGATGCTGAACCTCAACATGTTGGAATATATCCAGAAATTCTTGATTCACAAGAATTCTGTCAAGTCTTTTAAAAATACAGGCTTCATTAATACGCCCATTCCACCACGTGTATTTACTACCAGAAAATTGAGCCTCAGTCAATCCACAGGCATTTATGCACTGAGCAAAATCCAAAGCCTCTTTCTGAGTGAATTCCAACCCTTCAAGTTTTTCCTCCTCAGTTAGAATCATATTAAAATCACCTCCCACTATCCAAGGACATCCCACTAGATCAATTGCCTCCAGTGCATCCCATAGTTCCAACCTTTCCTCCGCACTACACCTAGCGTAAACGGCTGTTACCATAAATTCTTTACCCTGCTTGATAAACTTCATAGTGATTTGCTGATGATTATTGTTAATAATTGTGCCTTCCCATTCATCTCTCCAAAAAATCCAAATTTTTTCAGAGCAGTTTGCCATCGCTTTGTCAAATCCGATCTTTAATTTGTACTGATGTATCTCCTCAGGCGCCTTGAAAGGTTCTATCATAGCTATAAAAGAATAGTGATGTCTTTTATTCATGTCAATTAACCTTCCAAAGGCATTTTGGGTGTTAACTGACCGAATATTCCAGAAAAGTGCCTTGTCTATCATTGATCACAACTGGAAGTTCTACCTCTACTACTTCTTGTTTTGACTTGTAGGGGAACTTTGGGCTTTCCCCTCTTAGCTTTAAGACTATTTGTATGCCTAGGTGATAGGTCTCCTGCTTTTCTAACTTCCATAATATTATCCTTCATGCCCTCCTCCTCATCATAAACTCCAGCATCCTCACTGTCATGAGTCAGTAATTTACCATCACCTCGATCCTCCAGACCCGTGTACTCAATAGTTTCTATGTTTATTAGTTTCTCATTATTGGCAGAGTCCACACAGTCATTAGGGGTATTTTGTTTATTGCTACTTCCATTTCCTGGATCATCGTCCTTCTTTTCTGTTACGTTTTCCACCCTAGCGTTATCATCTGTGCCTGTTTTTGTATTGAGGCCATCAATAGAGGATTTGCTCTTCTCTGCTTCCGGACTGTCCCCTGATACCTCCTTTGCTTTTCCTTGGAATGTTTCGATCACCCAGTCTTTTGTTGACTGATTGGTTTATTCCCCACCTATAGACTTGGTGTGTTTCTCCCCATTCGTTTGTGCTTGCTGCCCCTTAGCCATCTCAAATTACATACCCTCCTGGGTTACTAAATTGGTGAATTTGTTACTAGTATTATCCTTCCAGACTTTCTTATTTAACTGCTTCCTTCCTCCATTCTTTCTCCTGGGTTCTACAAACCCATCGTTGTTGATTGCAGGATGATTTACAGCCACTACCTGCACCTCCTTTTCTGTGTCCCTGACCTTTTTACTTTCCTCCTCTTTTTTGATAGGTATTCGTTTGGCTATTTCTGGATTTTTGACATAACATTGTTCATCATCATGACCCTGAATAAGACAGGTTTGACAATATTTTGGAAAATAATCGTATTTGATTTAGACTCACTTCTCCAGAACCTCTCCTCCCTCCTTTTTTATCCCGATCTTGATCCTTTTAGGAAACTCTCTTAATAGATCTACTTCTAATTTTACCCTTACAAAACTAGGGCGTGTTTTATTCTTTGTAGCCATGTCCACCTGTAGAGGTTTGCCTACCGCTGCTGCCAGGGAGAACATAGCCTCCTCACAAAAGAAGTTGGGTGGTAAGGATGGGAATGAGATCCAAGAAATAGTGATCGACGTTTCTTCCGTTGGATTAAACATAGGTTCCCACTTGAACGTTCTCAAGGGATACGAACAACTCTGGTGGGTTATATAAAAAGCTGGTTTGGATAACAGATGCATGTAATCTTCCAACAACGAGGCACAAATAAGGATATGCCTATTACTACGCAACCCTATATTGCATTCCCCTTTTAGTTCGCATTGTTTGGGAGTAAGTCTCCTCATATCTTGCATGTTAGGCCAACCATATGAAAATTTTCCAATAACAGTGTATTGGAGGTTTTCTCGTACAATCATGCACTCGATTTCTTTTTGTTCCCACATCACAATTAGCTCCCGTGAAAATATGAAATAGATTTAATAGTAACCGGCACTTCCTATGGGATATTGGGGTTCAACACACTAGCATATTGTATTAATTTTTAGATTCTGGGTACTTTTTTTTGTATGAGATTTTTTATCGTTTTACCCTTTTTACCCAAATCGATTGAATTTAATGTCATTAGATTCGTAATGTGATTGTGATTCTATATTTGACTAGATTACGATGATTTGGATTATCATAGAAAGGGAAAATAGTGGATTTGACACTTCTACTAAGGCATGTGGACTTCTAACCTTTTGTTAAGTATGATTGAACCTTTATTATCCTATGTGAATATGTTTGGGTTATTTGAGGAAGAAAATGGATTAGATTGATACTATTTTAGACTTTGATCATGGAAATTTGGTTTAGGTAATTGTAAACGTTGGGAATCCTTATACTTGTGCTATAATTATAGGAATTGTGAGTTACTTAATGTTGATATTGAGATTGTGATGATATTAAAATTTTGTTGTGCACATTTGAGGACTTGTGAAATATTTGGAATTGAATGTTGAATTAAATGATTGAAGTGAACATCTTGCATTTACCCATACTTATAGACATGATTATTTTGCTACGATTATATATTTACTTTATGTTCCATTGATGATGAAAATTTAAAGGAAAATGGTTCTGACTAGATAAAGAAAAGAAATAAAAAGTTGAAGGAAAATAATTTCGGCTAGAATAAGAAAAGAAATTAAAGGCCGAAGGGAAATGGTTCCGGCTAGATATGCAAGTAAATTCCAAAGGAAAATGGTTCTAGCAGATAAATGGCCCATGTGTGGCCCCGATGGATTCTGGTCTGAGTTTATCAGTGGATGTGTATCGTAGGACAAATATGCATCACAATTATTTCACATTGGATCGCAAGGTTTGTATTTTATTTCATTCACTTCATCTCATATCATTGTCTCATGATATTGGTATATGTATAATGTGTGACTTTATGAAATCTTTAGAACTCGTATATTGTTAAGATTATACTATTTAAAGACTGTGACATATATGTTGATAACTTGAGCCTTATATATTGTGAAAATTTGATTATGTGGATACTGTGAATGTTTATGACATTGATATATTATTGTACCACTTGACCTTGGAATTCAGTTGTATATTCTGAGACAATGTCCTATGATATATTGTTGTATATATATTATTGTTGTGTTGGGACTTTTCCGAGTGCAGGTGTGTAGTATGACGGTATGTGATTTGATGGATAGGAGTACTTGTGTTCTTCATTGCTTTATTTTAGGTTAGTTTCTATTTGCTGAGTACCATGTTGTTTGGTTCTCACCTCCTGCTATATGTTTATAGGTTGTGAGCCCCGTGCCAGTTGATAGATCTTCCCAACTATAGGATCGAGCTTTTGGATCTCTTATGAGCTAGTTGCTTATCTCTTCGACAGACCTTAGTGGATGTAATTTTATGTTAAGTTCTATTTGAGTACTAGACATTGAGACTTGTATAATCATTTGAGTATTCTTACCATTAAAGTCTTGTACATGTGACACCAATTATGGGATGGTGGCAGCTTGATTTTCCTTTTGTTATCTATTGTTGTAGTCTTTTTTTAATTTTCTTCTTTCATTATTATTTTGAATTGTTCAGTTCTGGTGTCACGACCCAGAAATGGGGCCTAGATGTGACATGGCGAAGGAGAACCCAAAAGTCCTCGATCAAGCCATCATAACATCATCACACACATCATCGGTTCTGAAGCGCAGAAAAGTAAACACATAACACATAATTCTAAGGGAAACGGGGCTTTGAACTAAAGCTATGGGGATGTTGCCGGGAATGGGATGAGCATGAATCACATAGAACATAGCAAGTATTTCTAAGAGGCGAGTGTCACGACCCGAATAGGGGGCCTAGATGTGACATGGCAAAAGAGGACCCGAAGACCCTAAATCAAGCCATCATAGCATCATTACACACATCATCGGTTCGAAAATACGGAAGATTAACACATAGAACATAAGATCTAGGGATTCGAGGACTTGGGACTCAAGCTATGGGGACAATACGGGAAAAGGTTAAGCATGCTTGCACATAACACATAGTCATTCACCATACTCATCATTTAAGTCATTATCATAACATGGAAGCATGATCATAAATCAAGTAAAATAACATCATATTACATAGCCAAATATCCAACATACAAGTCAAACGTACAAGAGTATAACTTTGTCCAACAATGCCTCTACATAGATGAGCGGGGCCTCGACAAGTTTGAGGCTCACCCTCAAGTCAATAGAAAGTAAATACATCAAAATAAGAAGGTAGATAGATGGTGGCTATTGCCCTTGAACAAAAGGGCTTACCTATCCAAAACCTTAACCGGTACTTCCTCATAGGTTAAATTCTTCTCAATGGTCACATCCTCCAAAGGTGTAATGTAGTTTAGGTCACCAACCAACTTACTCAACATAGACACATGGAAAACTGGATGAATAGAGCTCATATACAAAAGTAGGTCCAATATATATGCCACACTACCAATCCGCTCCATAACTCATAAGGTCCGACATACCTTGGGCTCAGCTTGCCCCTTTTCCCAAAACGCGTTATGCCCTTCATAGGAGAAACCTTTACATATACCCAATCACCAACTTGAAACTCAAGGTATCTTTTCCTCACATACGTATAAGACTTTTGATGGCTTTGGGCCGTCTTCAACCTTTCCCGAATCAACTTCACCTTCTCAATAGCCTCAACAACCAAGTCTGGGCCTATCAAGGCCTCTTCACCAATTTCAAACCAACCAATCGGAGACCTATATCTCCTACCATACAAAGCCTCAAAAGGAACCATACCTATGGTAGCATGAAAACTATTATTATAGGCAAACTCAATGAGAGGTAAATGATCATCCCAATTTCCTTTAAACTCCAACATACAAGCCCTCAACATATCCTCCAATGTTTGAATTATCCTTTCGGCTTGTCCATCGGTTTGAGGATGAAATGCGGTGCTCAACTTAACATTAGTACCAAGTCCTCTTTGGAAGGACCTCCAAAAGTGAGAAGTAAATTGGGTACC
>JBCEWC010014615.1:0-14253 GCA_038996855.1 Solanum aculeatissimum
CAACCCGTGACCACCAAAACTCATACATGGCTTGTAGTACATCTTAGAATTCCAACCATAAGTAGATTTCGAAAATTTTCGGGTTGTTACAGAGAAGAACTACTTAACTCATGATCTTGAACTAGCAGTCGTGGTATTTTCTTTGAAAATTTGGTGTCACTACTTGTGTGGATTTCATATAGATGTATTCATCGATCACAAGAGCCTTCAAGATGTGTTCACCCAAAGAAATCTTGACTTAAGGCAATAGAGGTGGTTAGAGATTCTTAAGGACTATGACATGAGTGTGAAGTATCACTCGGGAAAAGCCAATGTGGTAACCAATGCTCTTTGTAGAGTTTCAATGGGTAGTGCATCTCACCTAGAAAATGATGAAAGAAGGGAGTCAGCCAAAGAAGTCCATAGGTTGGCTAGATTGGGAGTGAAGTTGAATTAATCTGGTAGTGGTGGTATGATGGTGCTATATGGGTCTGAATCTTCTTTGATTGAGGATTTTAAGTCTAAGCAAGAGCTTGATCCTGCCTTAGTTAAATTGAAAGCCTTGGTGAAAGAAGAAAAGATAGAAGTTTTCTCATGAGGGGGGGATGGACTACTTCTCTATCAAGGGAGATTTTGTGTGCCTAATGATGAGGGATTGAACAGGGTGATTATGCAAAAGGATCATAACTCTTTTTATTCTATCTATCCTGATTCTATAAAAATGTATAAAGATTTTAGGAAGGTCTATTGGTGGAAAAAGATGAAGAGGGATATTGCCAAGTTTGTATCTGAGTATTCCAGTTGCTAACAAGTCAAGGTTGAGCATCAAAGGTCAGGTGGCCTAACTCAAGATATTGATATTCCTACTTGAAATTGGGAAGAAGTCAATATGGATTTTTAGTGGGTTTTCCTAAGACCAAGAAGTACTTTGATTCCATATGGGTGATAGTGGATTGAATGAAAAAGTCAGCTCACTTCTTACCGGTCAAAATAATATTTAGTGTCGAAGAGTATGCTCAATTGTATACCTAGAAATTAGTAAGGTTTCATAGGATTCCATTATAGTAAGGTTGCATAGGATTCCATTATCCATCATATTGGATAGTGGTGCCCAATTTACCTCTTATTTTTGGAAATTTTTCCAAAAGGGTCTTGGTACTAAGGTGAAATTGAGTACTGTCTTCCATCCTAAAACCGATAGGTAAGCCAAGAGAATAATTAAAAAATTAGAGGATATGTGTGAGACCTTGTGTGCTGAAGTTCAAAGGGAGTTGAGTTCAAAAGGAGTTGGGATGAGCATTTGCCTCTCATTGAGTTTGCCTACAATAATAGCTTTTATGCAAGCATCGAGATGGAACCATTTGAGACATTGTATAGTAGGTGGTATAGATCACCAATTGAGTGGTTTGAAGTTGGTAAGATGGCCTTTCTAGGACCAAACTTAGTCATGGATCTGATGGAGAAAGTGAGGCTCATAAGGGAAAAGTTGAAAATGACCCAAAGTCAACAAAAGTCCTACTCTGATATGAGGAAAAGGGACCTTTAATTTGACATTGGTGATTGGGTCTATTTGAAGGTGTGCCCCATGAAAGGTGTGATTCAGCTTGGAAAAAAGGGGAACTAAACCCTAGGTATGTAGGCTCTTTAAAAATGGTGAGAAGAGTTAGCAAAATGGAATATGAGTTGGAGTTACCTATGGAAATGAATTTGATCTTTCATGTGTAAATTTGAGAAAGTTCATAGATGATGCAAACTCTATAGTACCCTTGGAAGATGTGAACATTAAAGAGAATTTGAGTTACGAAGAGGCAGCAATTGAAATCTTAGACCGGTAAGTGAAGAGGCTAAGAAACAAGGAAGTTGCAATTGTTAAGGTACTTTGGAGGAATCAACAAGATGAAGGTGCAACATGGAAAGTAGAGGCAGACATGATAAAGTGTTACCCATATCTTTTCCACTCTACTCAAGCCTAAGGTATTAAGTTAGTCATTCTTGTCCAAAACCTCCAATTTCTTGAATTCCAATTTTGCATGATGCATACACTTATTTTTCATGTTTATGGACTATTTTGAGACATATTTGAAGTATGGATTTTGATAATCTCATGAAAGAATGTTTAGATTGTATTTTTACATGCATATTAGGTTATTAGCTAATGTTTAACTCTTTAGAGCCTATGTTTTAGTACAATTGAGGATGAATATTTCCATGGGAGAGATATTGTAAGGACCCTCAACTTAGGAGCCTAGAAAGTACAGAAAAGTTGGGTTGGAAATGCATAGTGCTCATTTCACAAAACCAAGTTCACGACCCATGGCTCAAACCACGAGTCGTAGACTGGGCTCGTGAATGAGGACCTTAGTAAGTTGAAATTTTCTAAGTATAAAATGATCCACGAGGACTATCTATGATCTGTGGAAGTAAACACGGCCCATAGATCGAGTCATAGGTGTGAGTCCCAGATATGAACAAAATTTAGAGTTTCTAGAAGGTCATCCACGATTAACAGGAAGGTCAGTGGTCTTGGTTACAATTTGTGGTTAAAACTCATGAATGATATCCCTAAAAATGGAAATTTTACCAAGTGTGGAAGGAATCCACAGGGCCATCCACGACTCATGGATCATAGTACGACCCATGGATAGGGGTTTCATGGTTTGGTCATTGGTAACAAGTTTCTGAAGATTGGAAAAGGAGAATAGGATGACAAGGACCACGACTCGTGGTTTGATCCACGACACATAACTGAGGTCTCATGGTTTGTATCCGATAGTTTTAATGAAGGTTATTTTTGTCCTTTTTGTAAGTCCTAGCTCTAAACTGTCATTTTTATGACCCTTTAGGCTCTTAACCAAGCCCTAAGATTCATATTCCTTTTTTATTCTTCCACTTTCTCAAATTCTAAGGCAATCATTCTCTCCAAGAATAAGGCAAAGAGGGCAAGGGTTTCAAGGGACCTTCTCCATAACAACAAGTTCCTTCTTATTAGGCTACATCTAAGGTATGTAAGTGGATTTGTGGGTCTCCTTTCACCCACAAAGTCCTTCATTAAAAGCTTTAACCTTTTCTGTAAGTTCCTTTAATACTACCATGCATGCTAATATTGATTTCATGATGTTTTATGATGAATTTTACCTTTAATGTTATCATGCAATGTTTTGCTAAGTATTTCTATGCATTTTGATTGATGGTAATGACCCTAATGATTAAGGTTTTGAATAATGATTTATAGGTTTTTTAAGTATTTTTTAAGTAAGCATATTACTCCCATGATCATGCATGACTCTTATGATGTACGAGTTTTTCAACCAATGATTTGGCCCACTAAGTTTAAAGTCAATCCTTGCATGAAATATGATGATGAATAAGGCATAGAAGATAGGTTTTAAGTTCATGTTTTGTCAAAGATATAAGCATGTGAAAGATGCCCAAATTGATATTTAAGATGATCCTAAAAATGAAAGGACAATTCTCACTTGGTGTTCCTAAGTTTCGAGTTACTCTTTGAAATTGCTACTTATGATTCTAAGTGTCATAATTTTAGTAAGTATGCACTTTAAAGAATTATGTGGGATGACTTAGCACCGAATGAGGCATTGAGGTGGGTTTTGATAAGGGAACCCTAGTAAAGACCTTATGTCCCATTAACTATGTGCCACCATAGGAGCTTTTATAGGCTAGGCTAATGTATCCACGTAGGCCAATTATGATAAATGATGATGCATGCTATATGATGGTGTTCCACCCAACAAGTGGTCTCCCCGTGCCAACATAGGGGGTTATGTTGGATTCCATATAGTATCTCACATGGTCTAATATGTCAGTTATGGTCCACTCCCACAAAAGTATGATCTTGATGTCTTCAATCCATCCCGTGTGTTTCATTTATGCATTACTTTTACTCATATGGAACGAAATTCCTTGTGCATGCTTAAGCTCATATGAATGTTGTCTTACCGTTTCATGCATTAAAGTATTTAACTTATAATTGATGACACTATAGTTTTATACTTGCATTGTATCTGACATACTTAGTACATTCCAAAAGTACTAATGCATATTTGCCTACATGATGTCACCATGTAGGGACCGACGTTCCTCCTCCCCCAGCTTGTGACTAATTCCTTTGATGCTTCAAGACTAGTTTTGTTGTGGTGAGCCCTTAATTTGAGTCCCTACCTATTTTCCTTTCATGCTATGTATTTTTGGAAATGGTGTAAATTTTGGCTTTTAAACTAAAGGTTTTTACCTTCTATGTTCATATTTTGAATCTTTTTCATTTGAGGGAAATCAACGAATTACCAGTTCCCATTTACTCATGTTCTAGATGGCATGTTTATGGACGCTAATGCCTATGAATTCTAAATACGCTAATATGGCTTAGATGAGGTACCTACGGGTATCTCATTTGTTGTGTTATGACTAGGCCCTAGGCATGGATTGTGATAATAAAAAATTTCAAGGTGGCCAAAAGAAAGGAGGCCAAGGATCTACCAATACTCCTCATCTATGATTCAATATGGACAAGGGGGAAATCCAAAGCCACAAACTTTCAATTGGCCTAAATGTGGAAAGCGCCATAAAAAGGAGTGCTTAGCTGGCTCAAATTTGTGCTTCAAATGTGGCACGCTCGGACACTATGCCAAAAATTGTAGGAGCAGTAGTACTAAGCCCTGAGGCCAATGTGGACAAGCTCAAGTTGCCCCAAGGACCTATAGGTGTTATTCTCTTCATGGCCACATTTTACTTCATGGCCACCAAAAAGTAGAAGAGGCTCCGGATATAGTTACTAGTATGTTAAAAGTGATACATATGCATTGTTAGATCCAGGAGCAAATTTGTTTTTTGTAACTCCATTCTTTGCTAATAGATTTCACGCATGCACTTAAGTCCTAAATGAGTCTTTTGAAGTTTGTACCCCTCTAGGATAGTCTATTGTTGCACAAAGGGTCTATAAATATTGCCCTATGTCCATTTTGCATAAAGTTGTTTTATGTGACCTGGTAAACTCTCTATGGTTGATTTCGATGTAATACTTGAGATGGATTTATTTCATGCTTCCTACACTTCTATAGATTATCGAACTCATAAGGTCAAGTTTTAATTCTCAAATGAGTTTATTCTTGAGTGGGAGGGTAGTAGTTCCTCATGTAGAGGTCAATTTGTCTCATATCTAAAAGCCTAAAAAATGATTTCTAAGGAGAAGATATATCACCTAGCGAGGGTTAGAGATGTCACTTCTAAAGTCCCCTCTCTTGAATCGATTCCCATGGTAAACAAGTTTCTTGACGTCTTTCCGAAAGAGTTACCCGGTGTTCCTCCCAAAAGGAAAATGGATTTTAGTATAGACGTCTTGCTTGACACTTAAATTATCTCCATTCCTCCTTGTAGAATGGCCTCGATAGAGTTAAAGGAGTGGAAAGAGCAATTGAGGGATTTTTTGGCGAAGGATTTCATTAGATCTAGTAGGTCTCCATAGGGTGCCCCAATATTGTTTGTGAGAAAGAAAGATGGGTCACTCTGAATGTACATAGACTATCAACAACTCAACAAGGTTACTATTAAGAATACGTATCCTCTCCTAAGAATACATGACCTATTTGATTAAAAACAAGGAGCCAAGTACTTTTCTAAGATTGATTTGCGGTCTGGATATCACCAACTAAGGGTAAGGGAGAGTGATATTTCTAAAATGGCTTTTCGTACAAGGTATGGGCATTTTGAATTTGTGGTGATATCTTTTGGCCTAACAAATTCACTGACAATCTTCATGGATCTTATGAATAGGGAGTTCAAACCCTACCTTGATATGTGATGTTCTGCCAAAATACAACACTTATGATAACTTGGAATTTTGTGTGTTCTCAAAGAGATATTTGTGGGTTTGATGTGTTTTTATGTTTATTTTGTAGGATTATAGAGTTGGCATGATTTTGGGTTGAAGTCTGCAAAGTTTCAGCTTTTTGAGAGAGTAAGAGACACTCTATGGGTTGTGGATACTTCCACGAGCTATAGAGTGGTTTCGTAGCTGGGCTCCAGTGAAGTGCATAATTTCTGAAGTTATATCTACGAGTTGTCAGATGAACCATGAATATTAGTATCATAGATGAGTTTTTGTACCCTAAGGATTAGATTTTGGGATTTTTTAAAAAGTCATCAGACAAAACTCTAAATGGGTGGTAAGTCTAAATATGTCCGGTAGAAAGGTCTCGTAGAAGTACAGCCCAGTTTTGAAGAATGAAGTTCACGAAGCCCCGGTACGGTCTATAGAACTCAGTACGGCCTGTAACCTTGATGGTAGTGCCTGCTGACTCAGTTTCTATTTCATTTTTGTTTTGATTTCTAGTTATCATAAATAGGTTTCTAGGTTTTTTTAGAAGAGAGGATGCACCAGTTAGAGAAAAACAGTAGAGAAACACTTGGAGAACTCTTGTTTGGTAATTTTAGCATCAATTTTATACATTGTGATTTCTTGAAGATTGGTATTTTCTTATTCTTAATTTTATCATTGTAAGTGATTAATTATACTATTCTTTAACATGATTTCTTCATCAACAATGACCATGCATAGCTACATCCAATACTAGGGGTGTGGAAACTATGAAGAACTAACAAGGTAAAATTGGATAATTTGTAATTCTTGGAAAGTATGCATGCATGTATTAATTATTTGTCTTCATTTTGATTGCCTTTTAACGGGTGGTCAAAAGAGAGTAGCATAATTAATCTCTTACAATGATAGGATTCGATTGATGTTTTCTCATCTAATCAATTGAATTGGATCAAGGGGAGGTTGTATTGAAATAATAGGTAAGGGTTAATAATGTCACACTGTAGAGATGGATCAAATCACGTAGTGAAATATACCTCTCATCTAGATCAAAGGGATTGGTAAACTTAATTTACCATTCTGCATGCAACACACTACAAAAGATTACTATTATCTGGTAATACCATGTTAGGGAATCATGGAGAATATAGTACCCTAGTTACTTCTTCTATTGATTTCACAACACCCATTCTATTTTAGGTTTAATCTTTTTATCAAATTATGCAACCCCCCTCGAGAGATAAGGAGGTTAATTAACTTGACTTGCTTGAAATCACCCTGAGTCTACCGTACTCCCTATGGGATCAACTCTAACCTCGGTTAGGTTATATATCTTGACTATGACTCCTTTAACCTTTAAAAAAGAGGTGTATCTTGGGTGACATCAAGATTTTGGTGACGTTCTCGAGGAGTACTGTTTAGACTGGTGTAATTTGAGTAATTTGGGAATTAATCCTCTTTCCCTCATTTGACATTTTTATTGTTTTTGTTTTGTTTCAGCATGTAGGTGTAGTGTATGCACAACACTCAAAGTTGAGGCAATCCCTTGACTCCGTTTGACAATAAGATCCAAAAGACGTTAAGGATAATGGCCCAAAACAATCACAACAACACTGCAAATGAGGCAATGAATGCAGCACTGAACAACAATAATGATAACAACCCACCTCCACTTGAGGATGTTAATCCACCACCATAGGACCTGCAAGCTGTAGCTAATACATGGAATCAATATCGGCTTAATCCTATAGCGATGAATGTCACTGGAGCTATTATGTTACCTCCACTTCCAGGTGATACAAAGTTCGTCGTGTCAAGTGGGTTGCTTCAAATGCTGCAGATTCACGATTTGTTCATGGGCCTACCATCAAAAGATCTATATAGCCATCTACACAACGTTGTCTTCGTCTACAAGAGTATGATGGGGAGTCAAAATCTATCCATGAATGTTATTGGGCTCCGTGTCTTCCCATTATCTTTGACAAGCAATACAAAGTTATAGTTATACGAGCTCCCACAGAGTTCAATCATCGATTGGGCAAAACTGTAGAAGCCCTTTTTCAAAAGGTACTTCCTGAGGTCAAAAACGTTGAAGTTAAAGGACCAAATCAACAACTTAGAGAAATTGCTTGGTGATTCAATCAGTACTACAAGGGAGAGGCTTATAAAGTGTTTGAGAAGTATCCCTGACCACAAGATTGTTGATGAAGCCTTGGTGGAAATCTTCTATCGAGCCCTAGATGAGAGTAGCCAAGTTGTCGTTGACACTATCATGGGAGGATCATTTTTAGATCGTCCATTTCAAGAGGTTGCTTAAAGGCTACAAAGAGTAGTTAAGATAAATTATACATGGAGATGAGAGACAATTCAACTACCAAATGCTCATTCTCAATGAGTATTGATTCGGCACAAGCAAGGATAAATGAAGATGTGATGTAAGAGCTTGCGCAGATCAGTACTAATATAGAGTTGTTGATGAAGCAGACCAAGAATGTGTGAATGTTGTAACTCATCAACCTTAAAGACAACTCATGTATGAGGAGCCTTACTATAAGGAGCACACTTTCTTCGTCACGGATCAGATGGTGAGTTTCCGAACCAATGCCCAAGGGTCCAATCAAGACTATTGGCACTAAGGTCAAGGAAACCAAGGTCAGAACTTTAATAGGGATGGTGCCTTCAGAGATAATAATTGAGAATGCTACTATGACAAGAATAGGGTCTAGGATAGAGATGTTGATTGGGGACACAGAGATGGTACAGAAATGGTCCATATGTTCCACCACATAATTGAGGTTCTAGTGTTGGTGGTTTTCAAATTGAAGAGATGTTTGACCAGTTGTTGAAGAAGGCTGATGCTTAGGATGAGACCTTGAGAGGAACAAAATCTGACATCTTCAGTATTAATCAGAAAATTGAATCTTATTCTATTTCTATCAAGTAGTTGGAGCAATAATTCGATCAGATGTTGACTCAATTGAACCAACACCAGAAAGGTACATTGCCTAGCAACACAGCTCAAAACCCAAAGAATGAGGGGCAGTGTATGGAAGTTACTACATGTGGAGGCAAACAGACAATTGAACCTCCGATGCCAGTTGATGATGACATTGTCTGTGAGGAGATAGTTGAGACCAAATATACAGAGACCAGAGATGTTCGTACTAAGGATGGGGAAAGTGATGCAGCGCCAACATGATAAAAGTTGAAACCCATTCCTAGACCTCCTCATCCCTTTCCTTATAGACTCAAAAAAAGGAGGAAGAAGATAAATATTAGCACTTTATCTTCATACTGAAGAACCTCTCCATCAACATTCCTTTTATTGAAGAATTGGAGAAGATACCCAGATATGCAAAGTTCAGGAAGGATTTGGTTACCAAAAAGCAGACTGTGAGTCAGGAGCTTTCTCAAGAACTAAAATATTGCAGTGTGATATCTACAAGGTCCTTAGAATAGAAGCAAGAAGATCTTGGAGCGTTCACCATACCATGCACAATTAGAGATGTTGAATTCTCAAGGGCATTATATGATCTAGAAGCCAACATCAATCTGATGCCCCTTGCAGTATTTAGGAAGCTAGGCTTGGGAGTCCCTACTCCTACAAATATATGGTTTTTGATGGTTGACAATACGGTGAAGAGGCCTATGGGGATATTATAGGACGTCCTTATCAAAGTCGAGAAATTCATATTCCCTATAGACTTTGTCATCCTTGATTGTGAAGTTGACTTCGGAGTCCCAATCATCTTGGGAAGGTCCTTCCTAGCCACTGGGCGAGCACTAGTGGACATGGAATCAGGCCAACTCAAGTTTCGATTGAATGATGAAGAAGTTGTCTTCAACATTAGTCAATCAATGAAAAGGCCTAATAAATTGAAGATAAAAGTTTGGGCCATTGATGAAATCTGAGTAATCAAGTGGTCCAAGTCTTGTCGCGACAATAAATCAAGTGCTACTTGGGAGGTAACCCAAGATGTGTAATGTAATAGTAGTAGTTCTGCTTTATTTTTAGTTTTTTTGGACTTGTAGGTAGTTTAGTTAGCATTTTAGTTGTATGTTTTTGGACTTTTGGACTAGTGGCATATAGGGTAACAGTGTGCTTCACAAAGGGTATGTATGAACTAGGCCAAGTCAGTCACTTTTGGCTGAAGAAGTATTAGAAAGTGCTTCTACGACTGGTTCAACGGGTCGTGGTTCAACCCATGACCCATACACTGACTCATAGAACACTTCTAGTGAGCAAAACGTTGTGCGCTCTGGTCCATGAGTTAACGTTATGACCCATAGATGAAACTACGGGTCGTGAGTAGGTCTCGTGGATCTCAGGTGATATCTTAAAAATTGTCTAAGTGTTGGGTGCTTCTACAATCCACTCGATAAGTGTTACTTTTATATACGACCTATAGATAGGTCTGTGAAGCCAATTTCCCATATTAGGGCTTTATCACTCTACGAGCCAAATTTCTACGGATCATAGAAAATTCTATGACCAATAGTCAAGGTTTTGTAAAGTTGGGCCCAACTTTTTACCTGACTCGATCACCGTATAAAAGAGAAGTAAAATAATTTTACCCCTCATTCTTAAAATAATTCTCAAAAATACCTGACCCTTTCTCCTACCCTACCACTCTGTTCAACGTCCGACCACCATCAAAATTCTCTGGTAAATTTTCCGGCAGTACTCCGGTGACCTAAGGTTTTGCCCCCTATGGATTACTCTTTAAATTTTTCATCCTTGTGATCCAATTTCAGTACGTTTCTGGCTCTAAATGCCTTGAATTACAAAAGTTAATATCATTAGGTTAAAATTATTGATGGGTACGATAGTCCAATCTTGGTTGTGTTTGAATTAGTTGTTGCCTTTGTATATAAAATATGCTTAACCTTGATTCAGTAGTTGTCATTGCCTTGAAAGATGAAAATATCAAATTATGTGTGTGGCCGAGTCATTTTTGAATATTGTTATGTGTAAATCATGTATCACATGTCATTGGAATTACATGGAAATCATTGTTTGAATAACGACCTCAGATTGCATGAGTGTGCATAATTTCTAACTTTCAAACAGGTGTCGGATTGTGGTGTAAATTTGTAAACTGACATTTGTTGTGGTAGAATATAATTGTTGCATGTGGGGTATTGGAAAATTTATGGGGATTATGTAAGGTTCTTGTTTAAGTGTTGAATTGAATAATTATGTTTTGTGCATGTCATTTTAAGACCTATTTGATAAGATTAGAAAACCCAAGTTACTAGAAATTTTACACCTCGAGGGTCTTTTACAACCCGCAGAATGATCTGAGAGTTGTAGTTTCCCCTCGTGAGAAAATACAGTTGTCTGGGGTTTCTGAGACTCTATCACACGACCTTCTATGGGTCGTAGTTTTGACTACGAATCGTAGATAGGTCTCGTAGGGTGATACCTGCAGATGATTATTTTTGAAACCACATCTACGACCCATTTTATGGCCCATAGTTTATTCTACGAGTCGTACCTGGTATCATAGATGTAGTTCTAATAACTTGTTTTCTAGTGCCCTTCCACCTATGAAGGCCATCTACGACTCGTAGTTTTCCCTATGGCTCATAGACGAGCCTTCGTAGGCTCTTCTGCCATTTTTTTTAGCTATCATCTTGCTTTTCATTCCAATACTTGCAAGGATAATTAGTGTGCTACTTATGTGATTATAGGTACTATGGCTCCAAAACCCAAACATGATGAGATATAGGCCAAGCGGGACCGGCTGCGATATGAGGCGACCGAGTTTGAGACTAGTGGCTTAGTAGAGAAACTTGGTATCCATCCAGATATGGGCATCGAGCCACGACTGACTCGAGCAGCCACTAGACATAAAACGTCAACCCGATCATTGGCCATAGTTGCTCAGCCTCCCTAGTTTGACGAGGAAGGTGATAGACAGAGCAGCTCTATCTAGATGACCTCCACCGAAGAGGGGTCAGTTCCCAAAGTAGGAGATAGAGACTGCTCCAGTCCAGAAGAGGAGTAAGAGCCTAATGCTGCAAAGTCCACCCTAAGAGCACCATCATCCCCTGAGGCTTTGACTAATATATGGTGTGTGCGAGGGATGCGGAGGGTGTACTGAGAGGATTGCATCATGATGAGCGTGGTCGTTAGGCTCGCACCATAATCGAGGAGCCCCGACTTATTACTACAAGGCTTGATAGTGTCTAGGGTTCTGAGATACCATAGACCGGTACAGGTTGGAGTGGCTAGCGGATCCATCGGGGAGGTACTCCCTAGTGATGGTAAAAGAGTTTTATGTGTCATACACAACCACCATTGCTCATTCTACCCCAAAAGGGAAGGGATATCTGACCCAGCCATGGCTCACACAGATGATGTTGAGGGCAGTCTCCGTTGATTTATCCAAGACCACCATCCGTAGAGTTTTATCTGGTCCCGAATATGAGGCTTCAACATCCACTACAGAGTTCGACTATAGGTTGACCTAGACTCAAGACTGAATCTTGATGAATGATGCAACCCTCAAGGGCTCTTTAATGAGATGGATCGCCAATCACATTGTAGAGTAGGTCCAAGACCCTGAGTGGGTTTCAATAGCATCGACATCCACAATGAAGGCATCAATCAGCTTCATCGGTAAATTTTGGTGTGTTGTAGTTGGATCACAAATATGGCCAACATATGTAGATAATACACTCACACTAGATTATGCAATATTGATTACCATTATCTTGACTGGCTATGACATTGACTGGGTCGGATTGATAGTAGAGCAAATTCATGAGGTGGCCCTGAAGACATCCACCTCTATCCTATTTCCTTGCCTGAACTATAGACTGTGTTTAGTGGTGAGGATAGGTAGCATCCATTAGGTGAATACTTTACTTAAGGTTCAGAGGACACTAGATGCCAACTTGATCAAGGCTAATGAGAATCCGGTGGTACTTTGGCAAGCACCATAGCCTCCAGTCCATATACAAGAGATGTTCGCCGCTCCACCACCGTTCGAGCCTCATATTTCCTCCACTATTGCTACTCCAACCATGGAGGGAACCCCACAGACTAAGATTGATATAGAGGAGGGTCCCACTACTACTACCACTTCTGAGCCAGAGGCCATGCCTACACAGATACACCTGCTGGCACGGTTTACGTGTTGGCAGTGTATATTCAGACCATGGTACAGAGATTGGTCAGGACGGAGACTCAACTAGCCTATTTACTACAGCAGATCAAGCTTTGGGTTCGCCAGGCCATTTTAGAGGTTGAGGAGGGCATTAGGAAGCATTGTGCAGCCACCATCAAGGAGACGTTAAGACCAGTACAAAGACGGATAGATGTGTTTGAGTGGAGAGTAGAGCAGAGTCGCACATTAACCCAGCCCCCTTATCTGACTACAATGTAGATGGAGATTCAAAAGCTCTACGCTAAGATAATAGTAGTAGCAGTAACACTAGTGGTATTCTCTATGCCTAACACTACTATCGAGGCATTCATTGATCATTTTTCCATTGAGGTACCACTCTGAGCCATTGGGAAGAGGCCCCATTCTGAGACAAATAATCTAGATACCCTGAGGCAGGAGGTGGAGTTGATAGAGATGTAATATTTTGAGACTACTAGGTGGGGCTCCATTGCAAATGAGCAGGTCCGGAATGCTCGTGACTTGAGAGGATGAGGAGTGATGGACCCTCTGGACATGCTGCTACAATAGAGAAGACCACCAGGTAGGTTGAGAGAGGTCAGACACAGCCAGAGACCGACGCTAAGATGCCTAGGTATGTTTTTTGACCCCTATGCTTTGATTCAATCATATTTTGTGCATTTAGGATAATGTACATCTTTTTTATGAGGTATGGGTAGTTAAATGCCTCGATGAAGTCTGAGTAGCTAAGACAATATCCTAATTTTTTAGTTCGAGGGGTTTTCTTATTTGTACTCTTTCCTTACTTTCTGTTGAACCAACATGTTTAGAATGTGTAGGTAGTAATAGTAGCATATTGTACTAAGGTCTATGGCATATATTAGTTTTTGTTGAAAAAAGGATACCCATTAAAATTTTCTAGTAGTCGATAACAACTATGTAATCTTGATGATTGGCAGTGCTTTTTCTGATAAGTGAGGTCTAATTTTGGTAAAAAGCATGATCTAAGAGTCTGAGTTGATAGTGTAATAAGTGCCAAGTGTATGTGAACTTATTTGCATGATTCTTAGATTGTGTTTCAATTTAAAACATGCCTTGTTACTCTAACTTAGACTAAAGGTTAGTTGGTTAGGAAAGGATCTTAGGTCATTGCTCATGTTAGTCAACTTAGCCTAAATGACCAACCAAATACCACTACAAGAAAAATGACCTTTAACGAAGGGACATTTGGTTTTTAAAAGTCCAAATCCGGTCGCTAAAGGTCATTAACGACGGAAACAAATCCGGTCGTCGCCCGTCGTTAAAAGCTCC
>JBCEWC010014616.1:0-14252 GCA_038996855.1 Solanum aculeatissimum
ATGAGTGTAATGATGCTATGATGGCTTGATCGAGGGTCTTCGGGTCCTCTTTCTCCATGTCACATCTAGGCCCCTATACGGGTCGTGACAACCCCTAGGCTAGTTAGCTAGCTTGTTTAGTGGCTTACTCGACCAATAATGGTATCGAGTGCCAGTCACGCCTCCCCTTCTTTTAGGGCGTGACAAATATGGTATCATAACTGGTCATATCCCAGGGAGTCCATAATTTCATATCTAGTATAG
Source organism: Solanum aculeatissimum (assembly GCA_038996855.1). Taxonomy (NCBI): domain Eukaryota; kingdom Viridiplantae; phylum Streptophyta; class Magnoliopsida; order Solanales; family Solanaceae; genus Solanum; species Solanum aculeatissimum. The sequence goes on from JBCEWC010014616.1 coordinate 244, forward strand.
TCTAGCTTATAGGTGTGTCATGCACCACACTTATAATGAAGAGGCTACGAGGCATTTAGGGATGGTTACAATTATTTCTCTTAATAGAATGTGCTATAGAGCAAAGCTCTAGGAACGTGTAAAATCTAAATCGTGTTTTGTGATTTTTACCAGGTGACATATATGATAGAGAGAAGGTACCGATCATTCATCACCAGGTCATGGGGATATATTCTCCATGTAGGCACACAAAGAGTCTCAAGTATCCATAGTACTAGATTCACCAACACCTATTGAAGCCCAAAGACATCTAGTACCTTTCCCTCTCCCCCTATGACCTACTAGAGATTGGGGAGCAGGGGATAAGGTAGGCGGTTTAGCTACTGACCAGGATGGTTTCGATTTGTGAGAGATAATAGAGGCGAGAACAGACGCCATAAGGGATAAAAAAAAGCTCAAAGGTACGAGAGTTTCTTCACTTAACCCCTCCAACATTTAACATGAACTAGTCCCACTGGGGGTCCCTGAGACTTTATTGACCATATGTATAGAGTAGTGAAGGTGATGCATGCCTTCATCACCGAGGCATTAGAGCTGAATTACTTTCGACTACGTGATGTCACCATTTTGTGATATGAGGCATATGAGAGATACAGAGGGTATGATGCCCTGCCATAAGGGTGGGAAGACTTATTTGAGGCATTTTTAGCTCATTACTTGCCACAGGAGGTTCGGTAGACCCATCTTAACTTGTTTATCAATCTGAGGTGGGGGAATATGAATGTAAGAGTGTATATCCTTAGGATCAATTCTTTGGCTAGATATGCAAAAAATATTGTATGTATCATGTGCGCTAGAGTTCATCGTTATATGAATAGTTTAGGGGGATTATTTGACCAGAGACTGCAGAATAGAATCTTTACAGGATGGTGTAGATATTCCCCATATACAAGATTTTGCTTAGACTATAGAGGACCTTTCTTGTTGGATTCAGGATACCCGCAAAGACAGGGAGCAGAATAAGAGGGCTCATACTACGAGGTCCTATAGGGAGACACGGGGTGATTTTAGGCCCTTATTTCATTGATATCTACCTCGGTCAATAGGTAATTTCTCACAACAGACTCAGGGCTAGTGATTTGATCATTATATTCAGTCCAAACTAGGGCAGAGTTTAGGCCAGCCTAAGGGTCATTAACATGAGCATTCTATATAAATGAGACAACCCACTCCTCCATATACACAATATGGTAAGCTTCATACTAGAAGTGTAGGGATAGTTCAGGTGCATATTACCATTGTGGCCATATGAGACACTTTTTAGCAAGTGACCCTTAAGTCAGTCTCTATTGTGAATGAATTTCTAATGGTATTCCCTGATATGTTTCCGGGGATTCCCCCCGAAAGGGATATAAATGTTTCTACAGATTTTCTTCTTGATACGCAACCTATATCCATTTCCCCTTATAAAATGGCTCCTGTAGAGCTACGAGAATTGAAGGAAAAATTGAAGGATTTACTTGATAAAGGCTTTATTAGGCCATACATATCTCCTTGGCGTGCTCCAGTGCTATTTGTTCAAAAGAACGATGGCTCCTTATAGATGTGTATCGTTTAAAGACAATTAAATAAAGTCACTATCAAGAATAAGTATCCTCTTCGATGTATTGATGACTTGTTCGACCAGTTGCAGGGTACCAAATTCTTTTCAAAGAATCGTCTTATGATTTGGGTACCACCAGTTGTGAGTCAGGGATGTTGATATTTCAAAGACAACATTTAGGACGAGGTATGAACATTCTGAGTTCCTTGTCATGTCTTTTGAGCTTACAAATGCCCCAACAACTTTTATGGATCTAATGAATTAGGTCTTCAAACCATTCTTGCATGAATTTATAATCATATTTATTGACGATATCTTGATATATTCATGGTCAGAAGCTAAGCATGTAGACCACTTGTGAGCTATATTATAGACTCTCTAAGATAATAGGTTATATCCTAAATTTTGTAGATGTGAATTTTGGTTAGCTTCTATAGCTTTTCTTGGCCATGTTATTACAACTGATGGTATTAAGATAAATGACCAGAAGATTGAAGCAGTAATTTCCTGACAAAGACTTTGGAATCCAACAGAGGTCCATAACATTTTAGGCTTGATAGGTTATTATAGGAGGTTTGTTGAGAGGCTCTCCTCTATCTCTACGCCATTGACAATATTAACGTATAAAGCAGCTATGTTTTAGTGGACTGAAATGTGTGAATAGAGTTTTCAAGGGCCAAAGAAGAGGCTTACCACCGCACCTATCTTGGTTCTTCTAGATGGAACTAAAGGCTACGTGATATATTGTGATGCCTCGAGAATTGGCCTAGGTTGTGTTCTTATGCAGCATGGTAGGGTTATTCCATATGCTTCCAGACAATTACAGAAACATGAACAAAACTATCCTACTCATGTTCTTGAACTCGTTGTAGCTATTTTGCCTTAAAGATTTGGCAATATAATCTATACGGGATTTATATTGATGTGTTTACTTACCACCAATGCATTCACTATTTATTTAAGCAGAAGGAGTTGGACCTACGACAAAGAAGATGGCTAGAACAACTAAAGGATTATGATGTTGATATTTTATACCATCTCGACAGAGCTAATATTGTTTTTGATGCACTTAGCATAAATTCCATAGACAGTCTAAGCCATATTGAGGCTGATAAGGCTAAAATGACAAAAGATCTATGTCAACTAGCTAGTTTGCATGTGTGATTGTTAGATGCGGGGGGATGGAGGTGTACTTGTCAAAAATACAACAAAATCTTCCTTTATTACTAAAGTAAAAGAGCGACAGCGCGAGGATCCTGAGCTTATGAAACTGAGGGGGAGATATTTCACAATAGCAAAACTCTTTATTTGAACTAACTGGGGATAGAATTCTTACGTACCAGGGTCGCTTATGTGTGCCAAGCATCAGAGGGGTCCGTGCCAAGATTCTTTCTGAAACCCATTATTCTAGATATTTAGCCCACCCTGGAGCGACAAACATTTGTAGGGACCTTTGACAAATTTATTGGTGAATGGCAAAAAAAAAAGATATTGCATAGATAGTAGACCAATGCCCAAATTTCCAGCAAGTTAAAGCCGAACATAAGAGACCTGGAGGCCTAGCTCAGTATATTGAACTTCTTCTATGGAAATGGGACATGATAAATATGGACTTCTTCACTATTTTACCTCGTACTCCATGCATGTATGATTCTTTTTGGGTAATCATTGATAGGCTGACAATATCTTCTCATTATATTTAGCAGATAATTACTCTAGGCTTGAAATTCGAGAGATTGTTCACCTTCATGGAGTTCCATTATCTACTATCTCTGATCGAGGTGCGCAATTTACACTATATTTTTGGAAGTCTTTTCAAAAGGGTCTGGGCACTCAAGTAACTCTTAACACCATTTTGCATCTGCAAATTGATGGACAAGTAGAGTGTACCATCTAAATTGTTCAGGATATGTTACGTATCTGTGTGCTTGAATTTAAAGAAAGTTGGGATGATCACTTACCTCTTATCGTGTTTTCTTATAATAATAGCTTCCAAGTTAGTATTCAAATGGCACTTTATGAAGTATTATATGGATGAAGGTATAGGTCATCGACTGATTGGTTTGAGGTCAGGGAGGCAAAGTTGCTAGGCCCTAATCTAGTTTAGTAAGCGATGGACAGAGTGAACATTATTAGAAATCGATTGCGAACAACCTAGAGTCGACAAAAGTTTTTTAATGGACGTTCGATGATGAGACTTAGAGATTGACGTAGAAGATTGGATTTTCATAAAAGTATCACCTATGATGGGTGTCATGCGGTTAGAAAAGAAAGGGAACATTAGTCTTAGGTATGTGGGACCATATTAGATTATTCAGAGTATGGAAAGGTGGCTTACGACCTTGATTTGCCTTCAGAATTGGGAGCAGTTCATTTGGTGTTTCATGTGTCTATATTTTGGAAGTACATAGGAGTTCCTTTGCGTATTACTCACATAGAGGATATCCACATCATTGAAGACATGTCTTGTGATGAGGTACCAATGGCTATTTTAGATCGACAAGTGAGAAAACTTCTAAATAAAGAAGTGGCCTCCGTGAGAGTGTTGTGGTAGGACAATAATTGTGAGGAAATAACTTGGGAAGTGGAAGAGGAAATGATAAAAAGGTACCCTTAGCAATTAATCACTTAAGGTGCATCACATTTCAAAATTGGTAGTTGTCTTTTTATAGTAACTTAAATTTCATATAATTTGGAAGTGTAATTTATATATTTGTCATAGAATAGCTATACGAATCCCATTAGTTGGTATTTTTGGAAGTCAATTTATGGTTTGCAAGGTTAACAAGTATATCGTCAAAAATTACATTGTGGTAGACAGTAATGTAACCAAGGGGCTTCTTTGAAACATTCATAGACGAATGTTCTTTAGGGGGGGGGGGGGAAACTGTGAGACCCTGTGTTTCTCGTCTTCCATAATATACATTTTATGGAATGTTGTGTAAGGAATATATGATTCTGGAAAGAACCTATGGGTAATAAGGCTGCAAATAGGTGGTAATATCAAGTGATTAAATTTTTAAGTCAAATAAATCCCCTAAATGCATATTCGAGATTGGAGAGATGGCCCAAGTGGCACCTCGCCCTTTTCGGAAGAATTAAATTGAGTTTCACTTCTCCGATAGGACTAAGAGTACATATTTTGATAATAATGGATTTTTAAGGGGTATTTTAATATCCCAAAGTTTATATGTTAAGTTTTGGAGTCAAGAAAGTTTCAAGATAATGTTTGGCCAAAGTTATCATAAGCTTCTTTAAGAAATCCTTCTTAAATTTAAGTGAAATGTATCAGACCATATTCCTCAAAATATAAAGAGTTATAAGGTCCATTACCTAACGTATTTAAGGTCTAGGAGTCTAGGTTTCAACTCACAAAACTTCGTATTATTACAACTTCTAAATAAAAAGTTATGAGAGTTTTACCAGGACTACCCAAGTAGAAAATTGGGTCATGGGCCGGGTCGGGTCAAGCCCAACTATATATAGGCTATTTTGATGTTTTAAAGATGGAAATGCATCATTTTCATCCCAAAACAGTAGAGAAGCTGAAGAGAAAACTCCCACCAGGTCCATAAGAAATTTTGGAAAGTTCTTCGCATTTTTACTATTAAAATTCGCCTGCATGCCTAGAAATGCGTGCCTTTCGCTTTGCAATTATTTTCCCCTCTTATTAGCTGTGTTTATGGATGTTTTTGGACTATGAAAAAATTTTGTTATTTCTGGTCATTGTATGTTTACAGCTGGTTCGTTTAGGTAATAATTTTGGGGCTCTTGTACGACCATTTTTACGAAGTGCCACGGACGTTTTTTCGCGTAAACGCTATATGGAAAATCTGATCATTAATGCCAATTTATGGACTGTTTGTAGGTGTTTTAAGAAGTTATTGTGAAGCTTAGGACATCGGGAACAACTTTTGTGAAGGAACTTCGGGCATTCGGACGTCCGTTGGAAAGGTATGTTAAGGCTAAGCTCTGTCCCTCCTTTTAGCACAAAATTCGGGAAATTCCGAAAATGTCAAATGTGATATTTTACCATTCTGTTGCTAAGAAGACCTCTATGAAAGGCATTGGCATTGTAGCTAGATTATTTTTACGATGATATTAATTTTATATTCCATTCGAATGCTCAACTGGACATTCAATATCTATAGATCAATTTATCAATTTTTTGTTGACTACCGGTCCATATGTTGAGGTGTTGCTCTTTTTCTATGGGGTGTCACTAAAAATAAAGACAGTTTACGAGGGGAGTATAATATTCATGATCAGTCCTTTTTCCTTATTAAGACCATGTTTGAAGAACTTAAAAAGTAACATTTTAATTTTCAATAATCTCCGGTATAACACTTCTATTTAAACTACTAATCCACTTTATTCTTTTTTAGTATTTTTTTTACTAATTGACATGGAACCAAGTGTAAGCATTTTGTGAAGCACCTTTACGAACATTTTAAAAATTAAGGCCTCATTCTAAATATTGAGTTAAGTTGTCAAACTTATTTGAAAGACATGTAAGATCCCACGGGCCATATGTATATGTTACAACAATGATTATGATGTTATGAGGATAAATGTACCAATTAGCCAAGATTAGCTAAATTTATGTTATGGCCTACGATGATGCTTCTCATGCACCGAGTTTTCTTAGCCACGTTTGAGTGTCTACACCTTGGGTGATGTTCCCTACTATCTGATTCCTTGGTGGCCACGTCTGGGATGCCAAGTTATGGATGCTGATTTCGAGGTTTGAGCATCTATTGATACTTTGTGTCTGGGACCCTATTGATACTTTTAGGCCTAATATCCTGTTGATGCTTTTGATCTGGGACCCTGTTGATTACTCTTGGGTCTGGGGCGATTATTCTTGAGTCTAGGACCCTGTTGACTTCTCTTGAGTTGGGGACTTGGTTGATTACTTGTGGATTCACACACCTATACACATATTGAATATGCATGGGTGTACCTTCTGAGATTATAGGTGCTCAGGAGCATATAGGTAATAGACATTAGGGCCCTACACCTATGTATAGGTTGACCCCTTGACCATATGATATTGAGATTTGAATTCCATTATTTTCTCTCATTTAGGTTATGTGTAGGTATACTTGCTAGGCATATTGGGGCCTAGTTGGCATATAGACATAGCTACTATGTCCTTACATCCACATACAACACTATACCTCAGTCCGATGATAATTTTTGAGATGGGACTACTAGGGTTCGTCAGTCGATATCATTGTGTATCACTTTGGTGGTTCGGTTTGGGGTTCAATGATTCGTTAAACATCTTTACTCTTTTATCTGAGTTGTAATTGCTAGTCTTACTGCATTTCTCTACATTTGAGCCTTTTATACTTATAGTATTTCACTCTGTCAACTGATGATTCCTATTGGGTGCCTTTTATCGGTACTCACCCCTATATTTCTGCATCTTCCCATGGTGCTGGTCCAGGTACTAGTCATGATCATTGAGTTGGGGGGCCATGAGCTATTTAGGATACATTGGTGAGCATAGTAGCTCCAGACACTCGGTAGTCTCCTTTTTTGATAGTTGTCTTTTGTATACAAATATTTGCCTTATATTGTGCAGTGGCTTGTATATGTAGGAGTATTCCTAGTTATGTATATATATATATATATATGTAACAATCCCTAATTCATCCTACCTAGTTTTAGTTGTGTCCTAGTGAAAACTAAGAAAAATAATTAAGAAAAGTCACCAAAGAAAACCACGAAGGCCACCTATGACCCTAGATGAGACCACGTATGTTCCCCTGTGACTTGGTAAATTTTTTCGCAAGTCTGAGGACCATGCATGAGACAATCTATGGGTCGTACAACATTCCATGGCCTGTAGATCATGGTTAACAGCTTAATGACTCAAAATTCAACTTTTTTGGATATTGAGAGACGAGTTATAAGATGGCTCATAACTCATTATTACGGCTCGTAAGTAAGGTTATGTAGGTTGAAGTCCCATAACTCAAGATTTTTTAACCTTTAAACCATGAGTTATTGGACGACCCGTAACTCAGTCTACAACCCGTAGAGAGGGTTTCCGAAGTCCTTGGTCCAAATTCTAGTACCTCAATTTTTGGACCCTTTCCTCTATGAGGGGCCACTTACAGCCCGTATGTGGATCTATGGCCTGTAGATGGGGTTTTGTAGGTCCCACTCAGCAGGTTTAAGAGGGATATTCTTCTCTTTTCCTTCCCTTTTAATTAAAACCTATGATGTTTTGGACTTAATTTAGGCTCTTTATCAGTATCCTAGGTGTATTATCCCTCAGATACACTTAGAAAAACTTTGAGAGCATCGAGAAAAGGGAAAAAAGTAAGGGTTTCAAGTTCAAGCATGATGATCGTCAGAGAGTTGACTGTCCTTCGTGATTCCAAGTGTGTAAGGCTTCCTAAAGTGTAGGACTGAGTCCGTCCACACACTCTCTTATTTGTTGAGTCGAGTTATGAATAATCATTAAGTATTGAAAAATCCTATGATCGTAATCTTTTAGTTATTTGCAATTATTTTAAGTATTCATGCATATTCATGAATGATTCATTGAGTTACTTGCTGGTTACATGAGATTTGAGGTATAAAATTTGCATTCTTTACTATGAACTTTGAATTGCATCATTCCATATGACTTTTATTTCTTTGATCATATGGAGTCCACGACTGTGATTGTCTTAGTTAAGTAAATTAAGTATAATGGAGTATGAGGAGCATATTGCATTATAATTGCATGTCCGTTAAGAATCTTACTTGTATTATATGATGGGCCTGGTTGAGTGGAGTCTAAATGACCGTCTGAGTTTGAGTAATAATTGCATGCATGGTTGATTTTCCTAATTGGTTGAGTTAATGAGTAGCTGAGTTGAGATGGAATGAGATAAATATAATAAGATGAGTTTGAGTGACTGTCACGAGCATAATTTAGTTTTGGGAGGAGTATTGAGCACTAATATATGAGCTATTATATAACTACTCTAATCCATAAACTACATTGCCAACATAGGATAGTCGTGTAATTTACTCTGGCCACTCATGTCCAAAAATAATGGAAATTTATTTTGGATCAATGTGAGGGAATTGATCGCCCTTCACTTTGGCAATTTTAGGACAGGTGTGGCAACGACATCGCCTTTGTTGTGCATCACCAAAATAAAGGTCGTGGGATTGGATGTCGGTTAAAAGAAACACCTGATTGAGCATATCATGTTTCAAACTAAGTTGTATAATACTGAGTCTACTTTCAAAGCATGATTTATCTCAACCTTGCATATCCATTGAGTTGAGTTATGAGATAACGAGTTGAGTTGAGTTGAGCTTTACCTGCTTCTTTAAGCTATTTTATATACCAATATATTTTATGTATTGACATCCATTTGTGCCTGTATCATTAATGATGCAAATACAAGTGATAGAGGACTTCAACAGGTGCATCGTTGAGGTCCAAATTTCAACGTTCAAATTTGGTGAGCCCTTGCTATTCGGAAGAGATATTTTATCATTCATTTGAGTAAAATTTATTTATTTCCTTGATTGGGGTAGTCATGGCCTATTATTGTATCATCTAGACTGATAGATAGAGGCTTCGTAGATAGTGAGTAGAGAATTATTTATTTTTATTTTATTTACAAACTTTATCATTGGAAACTATGTTTCAGAGGAGTTTTATTTATATATTTTATATATTTCCTTGAGTATTTCTTCTATTGTTGAGTTTATATGATAATGAGTCCAGGTGGTTTTCTTGAGAATCATCAATGGTTCTTCAAGTGTTGGCCATGCTAAGGGTACCCTACTGTGGCGTGACAAAATTGGTATCAGAACACAGAGTTTAAGTGTTCCAGGGAGTCTATGAAGCCATGTATAGTAGAGACTTGTTTATGGGTATATTGTACACCACACTTTATAAACAAGAGGCTATAGGACATTAGGAATGGTTACACTTCTTTTGTTTTTTGAGTTCGTGTGATAGAGTCTACCTCTATTAAAACTCTATTCTAATTTGTGTGTTACGCATTTGCAGATCATGCCTCCTAAGTGTACCGCCACCCGAAGAGATGCATCAGCTAGCTATGCTGAGAATCCCCAACCAGAGGTGCCCACTTAGATTGAGATGAGGGGTCGGGGTCGACCAGCCAAAGCCACCGTAGTTCCACAGGCACCAACTGCTCCACTTGCTCCTACTACATAGGCTAACTTTAGAAGAGCTATTACTTTTCTCACCCAACTAGTAGTTGCTCAGGTGTGCCTAGTATTATTGTAATTAGTGGTTCAGGACACGTACCTTAGGGTTGGAATTGACTTTCATGTAGGTGGGATCTAATAGGCACTATCATGGTCGGAATTGGGTCATGATAAGTTGGTATCAGAGCTTTAGGTTCACTGATTTCATCTATATAGAGCTACTGTCTAATAGAGTCCTAAAGATGGGTGCGGAGACGTTCGTGACTTATCTCCAGGACGCTACGAGATGTTTAGGAAACTTTCTATGTTGTTAATTCTTTTTGTGTGATATTGTTAATGGTCTTTCGATTTTTTGGAATTTGACTTCGTTTGTTATTCATAGATATGGTGCATGGAGGGTGGCCTCTGGGACAATGTAGGGCACCAACATCAGTACCGGTTAGGAAGAAACCTCAAGAGTCCATCAAGCAGAGACCAGATGCCCAAGTTCCCCAATAACCAGAGGCACTAGTTTTGTCAAGTAGAGACTAGATGCCCCAGCTCCCCATCAACCAGAGGCACCAATTCCGTCAACCGCCTTTATGGTCACACCTAAGGTGCAGGAAATTATTGGACATTTCATAGTGGTTCTTGGAGCCTTATAGCAGGCTGAGTCGCAAGCCTCAACTCCTCCATCTCAGGCACCAACAGAGTCTGCCACTCTAGAGGCTCCAGCACAGCCAGACATCTGGTATTTTCTGAGATTGACCCTGCTAAGGTTTTCAGGAGCTATGGGGGAGGATGCGTAGGAGTTTTTGATACCATCCATGGAGCGGTTATAGGAATAAAAATGATTGGAGTCTAGGGGTGCCGATTTTGCTATTAGCAGCTAGATGGGACTAACAGAGAGTGGTGGCAAATTTACAAAGACACTAGACTAGCAAATGTCGCGTCGGTGACTTAGGCAGAGTTTGCAAAGGCCTTTATGACTTGATTTGTAAATAGAGTTTCAGAGATAGACACTGGGATCAATTTGTGCGATTAGAGCAGTGATAGATGATAGGGACACAATACGAGGTTGTATTCTAGGATGTCTCTCGGTATGTTACTTTTATCTTACCTACTAAGGAGGAGCAGACATTATTTTATGTGGGAGTTGAGGCCACAGGTGAGTATGGGTATGCATGCATTGGTGACCTCAGTCAAGTCTTATATTGATATTGTTTATCATGCTCATTCTCTAGAGCAGTTTAGTCACAAGGCCATAGGGGGAAGCAACAAGTGTACCAAGTACAAGGAAGAGTTTTGTGGGTCCCAATCAAATTTTAGGGTCCCAAGTGATAGGCCTTCAAGGAGAGTTCAGCAAGTTTAGGCCAATCGTCCATTCCAGGTAGCATTACAGACTTCGGTGGGTAGTTGTCAAGGGATGGGTACTTCCAGTTAGAGTGATTCATCTTATCCTGCTGGGTATAGATAGAGGGATAATGACTCTGCTTTATCAGGGTTGGTTGGGTCATGTTTTATGGGTAGTCAGGCTTCCAGGGCTTCTGGTTTGGGACAGTATGATCATAACAACAGAGCCAGGGCCACTCTAGGTTGTTTTAGGTATGGCACACTAAATCATTGGGTTAAAGACTATTTAGAGTGTAGAGTATAACTTGTAGCCCTACAAGCCACCTAATCAGTTCCTTTACTAAGTGGCAGGGGCAGGGGTTAGGATTGAGGTCACAAGGACAATCAGTATAGGGACCGTGAGGACCAGCAAAGCTTTCAATAGGGTTTCAGAGGCCCTACAAGAGGTGGTAGAGTTGGGGGTGGAGGTGATGCTTGAGACGGGGGCTGTTAGGGACACTTTTATGCCACTCCATCATGGGTAGAGTTTGAGGCTTCTAATGAGGCTATTATAGGTATTATTATTATATGTTAGCAACCAGCTTCAACATTATTCAACCTAGGTTCCCCTTTTTTTATATGTATCAATTTACTATACTTCTCTCTTGGGTGTGACTCCCGAGCCTCTTTCATCTCAGGTCTATTTATCGACTCCAGTGGGGGATTCACTTATCATAGACTAGGTATGCAGATTTTATAGGGTCACTCTTCATGGGTTGGATACTTGGGTGGACTTGATACTGCTTGATATATTGGACTTTGATATTATTATGGATATAGATTTGTTGGCCCCACATCATGCCATGTTTGATTAATATGCCAAGACTGTCACCTTTGGTATTACTAGTGATGCCCCCATTTATATGGTAGGGTTTTGTGATTCGGATACCATTGAGATATTATATCATATATTTAGGCTTAGATTTTGATATCTACCGGGTGGTTGGCTTATTTAGCCTATGTTCGTGATATGATTGTTGAGGCTCCTACTGTGGAGTCAATGCCCATTATTTGTGGGTTTCCTGATATGTTTCCTATGGATTTGCCGAGGTTGCCACTAGAGATAGATGTTAATTCTGTGATAGAGGTTGACCTATGCACTAATCCCATATCTATTCTGCCACACTGGATAACTTCTGCATAGCATAAAAAGCTTAGCATATAGCTTCAAGGTTTGTTAGATCTAGGATTTATATTGTTGAGTATTTCTCCATGGGAAGCCCCTATTTTGTTTGTGACAAAGAAAGATGGGACTCTCCGGATGTGTATTGATTATCCATAGCTAAATAGGGTGATGGTAAAGAACAGTTATCCCCTTCCATGCATTAATGATTTGTTTGACTAGTTATAGAGGCAACTGTATTCTCTAAGATTGACTTGAGATCATAGTACCACCAACGTAGGATTTGAGTAGAAGACATTTTGAAGGCTGTCTCTTGGACATGTTATGGGCATTATGAGTTCCTATTCCTGCCATTTAAGCTGCCTAATCCCCCTGCGACATTTATAGACTTGATGACTCATTTGTTCCAGTCACATTTGGACTCCTTTGTTGTGGTTTTTATTGATGATATCCTAGTGTACTCACAGAGTTGAGAGATACATGCCTATCACCTTCAGATTATATTGCAAACACTTAGAAATCATAGGTTATATGCTAAGATTTTTAAGTGTGAGTTTTGGCTTGAGTCTGTGACTTTCCTGGGGTATGTGGTGTGTAAAAAGGGTATTATGGTGGATCCGACTAAGATTTAGGTGATTCATGGTTGGCATAGGCCTACTTTTTTAACAACCCAAAAATTTTTGAAATCTCCTTATGATTGGCCTTCTATGATGTACTACTGTTCATGGTTGAGTTTTGGTAGCCACGGGTTAAGTTTAAGTGGCCGAATGCAAAATGGGCTAGTTGGAGGCCAAGAGGGACAGTTTTGGCAGTGTACTTCAAACAGTCATAACTTTTATGTGGGATGAACCATGTGGGCTACTACATATCAAATTGAAGATATTTGAGTTATATTTGGAACACAACTGGTTTCACTTAATTTGAAGTTCGTATGAGGGAGATATGGCCCAAATAGTGAAACTGTCTGAAATTCAGAAGAAATTAGAGATAGGCTCGGAAAAGAGGCCAAGGACAGGGACACGGACCGTGAACTTCCGAGTGATAGCTCGTTTTTTCCTACTTTGTGTCGGTTGAGGTCAATTCCCAAAATTATAATATTGATAGGTTGCATTTCATGCATCATGGAATAAGCATCTTGTTATATATATTCTTTTGGCTAAGTGCACTCCTTTCGAACCAAGTGTCCCTTTGTCATATTGTAGTGATGTTCCCATGTCATATGCATTGTATGCCCGCATACTTAGTGCTTTATTGTGCTAACTCATACTTTTGTATCCATGTTCTAATCATGTAGGTGCAGGTGACGAGTTCTATCTACCTACTGAAGAGCTTTGATTTAGAAGATATCTGTAGTGGTGATCCCTTTTTCCGAGGGCAATAGCCGCCTTTCCTCCACCTATTAGTAGTTTACTTTTGTTTAGTTGACTTTAGTAGGTGAGCCCGGACTTGTCGTGGCCCCCATACCTCCATTAAAGGCATGTGTTGGACCTATGACACTCTTGTTATGTTATGTGTTGGCTTGTTAATATTGACTTTATGTTTATCGTTTAAATGACTTAAGTTGATATTTGATCATGTTAAGTATATTGAGTTTGTTATTGGGAATTCGGAATCTATTAAATTATGTGCAATGCTTCCGCATTTCTTGAGTAAATAGTTAGTATGGTACTATGATGGCTTGATCGAGAGCCTTCGGGTTCTCCTTCGCCATGTCACACCTAGACCCCCTAACCGGGTCGT
>JBCEWC010014617.1:0-14251 GCA_038996855.1 Solanum aculeatissimum
AGATAGCCATGAAATTTAAATTTTTGTGGCTATTACTAAATAATAGCTACGATTTTCAAATTCATAGCTTAGATTTCTAGCTATAAGTATATTTTCTTGTAGTGGTACCACTACGCGAGGCTCGAGAAAACACAAAATATAGATCCAAATTTTACTAAAATCCAATTAAAAATAACTAAGAAGTCGTGTTATAAAATTTCCAATAATAAATACCAATATACAATAGCAAACAGTGAATTATTACCTCAAAGGGCATGCCAAATGCAATTTCCAACACTTTCACTATTTTCCTCTAAAATAACTGCACAAGTTTGCCTTTTAAATCTCTGAAATTGGCCTCCGAATGGTTAAATTATCATCATGCAAAGTTTTGTGTCTCTCTTCACGAATTCTAGAATTTAAATGTCACCACCACCTCAATATACACTTCGCGAATGCGGAGCACAAAATCCTGAAGCTCCGTGAATGCGGAGCAGAAACTTCTGGCCCTCTGCAAATGTAAGCCCACCTCCATGAATGTGGAATGTTAGGTTTGCACCAGATTTCAGAAGTTCCTTCATCTTTAATAGGGTGTTCGAGGCTCATTTGAAGTCCAATTTACACAAATAAGCTATGTAACCATACCAAATTCGATAGCCTGTATCCAATGGAGTAGTTAAATTCTCATGCAAGGTCGTTATGATCAAATATGGGTCCCACTTTTCAATTTCATAATTACTCAATTCCTACCGCGAGGTCAATGCATCAGAAAGCCTTGGAAATCGAATGATGAGTCATTCTATATCAAACTCAATATTACAGAGCTGACCGTGCTGTCAAAATTTTCATTTGTGCACTTTTTCAAAGAATGTTAAGCAAAGTCAACTATTAGCCTATTTTGATGGATAGAATGCAAAACCCAATAAAAATTGACACTGAAAACCTCGGTACTCTAACCGATCATGCTTCTAGCCTAATTTGGCATTTCCGAAGCTAATGGAACTGTCATCATTTCATTTTGTATCCATTCACTCAGACTTTATTATTAAAATCAATTTTTAACTATTATAGGTCTCCCAATATAGAAAACTACACAACATCGATAAAGAGACCATGCGATAGAACTGTCAGTGCTAGCAAGTCATACATGACCAGAGGTCACTATATGAATGCTCTAACCGATGTCAAGGGTGAAGAAACATAGAAATGACTTAGAGGGTCATTACAACATCTACTACTACAAAAACTTCATCCACAAAAGTCAAGGACAACTAGAGTTATCAAAACTCAGAGAATCCAATTTCATGTTGAGACCACAAGATAATAAATACCAAAACACTAGAAGTACAAGGGAACCTCACCTTCTGAACAACTTACCACAAATCCAAAATCCAGCATCTTTGTCGAGTAGGAGCCCTCTATCGATCCTTAGATATCCTCTCCACCACATTAATTCAAATAACCCTATTCACCATTTACAAATCAGAGCACAATATTGGTCGGAATAAAAACCTGCTTAGAATAAGAACCAACATCCATCCTCAGGTTCCCAAATCATAAACTTGAGCTGGAACAAAACTTCTTCCAAACCACCCTTAATATGGAAACCCGAAACATTAACTAGGCATACCACAAAACCACTTTTATCATCACCCCTACACTCGACACCAACCTCACTTTAGCTAATAATAATAGTGACAAGGAATAAATATCTACACTAATCATAATAGAAGAGCTAAGTGAAAAGCCAAATAGGGAAGAAGACTAAGCACAATTACAAATACTATCCTTTCACAATAGTAAATATAACTCCAATATCATAATAATCCATTAGTACAAAAGAAAAGTCATCAAAAGGGGCTGAAATATGTAGCGGGAATACTAGAGGCTCAAGGCTCTCCCTTAATTAGAAAGCAAGACAAACAAATACGTATGAACACATAGACCCAAGATCAAATAAGTTGATGTTGGCATAAAGTAATCATACCTACAAGGCCATCTTCTAACGTCTTGGCCTCGAATCGCGCTGGAGTTGGGTAGAAATAGCCTTGATGACCTCCCTCTCTAGTATAGCCTCTACTACAAGACTTGTCATATCTAGAGCCACATTTACCATATCTGGATCTATACTAATCATTCCTATGGTCCTAGCTGACCACCCCTACAACTCTTACCCCTGTCTCTTTGGGGGCTAGTGCTGGCGTGGAGCAGGCTGCTTGTGAAGCATGGTATATTGTCTTACACCAAGGGAAATTTATATACCAACGATCAAGATCCCTATAGTCATAGCTGCCCTAAAAGGATTGACCATTAAGGTAACAACCACCATGACCTATAGTATCTGTCTTTGAGGCCTTAGAGCTCTGGCCGGTTAAATAAGATGACATGGCTTGCCCCAGAGTCACTGTGCCTACTTCCCTCACCCTCTACATGGTGATATAGGGAGGGTCACTCTAGCTGAAAGTACCTTGGTGCCATAGGTCATCCTCTAATGTTAGAAGTGAAGCCTGAATAGGGCAACCAAACTGACTTGGCTGGAACCTCTATTGAGATTTGCACCAGGTCTCATTGTAAATGTCCTCATGTTGAGCTCATTTTCCCCTTCCCACATAGGCGTTGTGGTGGAGCTTTTCAATAGTAAGGGCATGGTCAATAATATCTAAGAAAGAATTGTCCACTGTAACCACAGACGAAGTCTCAATCCTCAATTGCATCCTTAATCCTCTAACAAATCACCTGATCCTCTCATCCACTATGGGCAATATCATAATGGAATATCTATAAAGCTCATAAAATTAAGCCTCATACTCATATATAGTCATAGGCCCTTTCTCTAGTCTGGAGAACTAATCTCGGAGGCTATCCATGAAACATTTTGGATCAAATATTGCTAGAAATGTCTATGAGAAGTTTGTCCATGACACAATAGTGTCTCAGCTAGTCTCGTGTCTATATAAGAATGAAACCATGGTTTGGATGGCCAATCAAGATGGTAAGCTGTGAAATGTGCTCATATGGATTCTAATAGCCTTAAAATCTACAACCTCTCCTAACAAGTCATCAAACACTTATGGGTATCCTCTCTCCAATTTCTCCCAAACTCGGAGGGCCAGATATGAGAGAGTAACTAGAAGCCCACTAATCCTTACAAGGTCATACATCCCCAGGAACCTCTGGCTGAACTATAGATGTTGCATGCTCAATTAGTATATATGTGATTATATTTCTTGTTATATATGTCATTTCACATGATACTTGAATAAGTTAAAATTTTAAACCCTAGATTGACTCAAATAATATCACATAAATGTGAGGTGTAATGCCCCAAGGAAATTCAACATTGCCAAAATACATATGTTGTGTATATGAGGTTCATTTGTAATTTACTTTAAGTGTTTGTATGCTTAATACAAATATTTAAGGTCAATGTTGTTGTAATTACTTTGTCACTTTGCCATGTCATTAGTAGTTATATTTCACTTGTGAGATTTAGCAGACTCAGATGTGCATATGACACACTTAAACAAGGAAAGATAATTAATTTATTCAGTCACAAAGAAAATTAAGGTGTCCATCTAACTTTTGCTATATAATAACAATTATCTATGTATTTTGTCTTTTAATTAATTTGACATTAAACTTTATCTTAGAGCTAATTATAACTAGGAACATACAATATTGTGTGTGTATCATGTGTAATTTATTATCGAAATAATAAATTATAAGAAATTGGAAAAACACTCCTTTAGATTATATGGAATACTATCACGATCCTGAGAAAGTTGTGAGTGAGACCCATACTAACTACTGGTGGGAGGACCAATACTAACCCAAGTAAACTAAATATAGAACAAAAAGGACATTTAAAATTATGAAAGCAAGTTTAAATAAAGGAAAATGAGTTGAGTTTCAATAAACTCAAATAGAAAACTTAATAATAGAAAACACACCCCCAGATAAAAGTCATTGTATAAAAACATTTAGCACTAGTCTATAACAAGAGGATGCAGCCCCAGGAAATCATAACTAAGCAACTAAATATCTGAGTTTGAAAAAAGGGACTAAAAAGTAAAGATGAACCCATGATAGCTTGCACAAGCTAGATCACCCTCGAATTCGGTAGATTACTTCTCTCCCTAATTAGGTATTTCAATCGCCACCTAAAGATTTCCTATACCCAACAAAGAAAAATAAAGTGTAGTATTAATTGCTATTCATAAACTATCACCTTATGTATAGAACAAGCCATATGCCGAGTGGTGTGATTTCCTTCCTCAGGGCTCGGTGGTTAATAGATAATGGTGGTCTAGCTTATCTTGCTTATGTTCGTGAACTAGCAATAACCCACCTTCCATTGATTCTATTCTGGTGGTTCGAGCGTTTTCTAATATTTTTCCTACTGACCTCCCTAATCTCCTCTGAGCAAGATATTAATTTCAGCATTGATGTTGAGCTAGGTACAATCAATTTTTATTCTACGGTACTAGATGACTCTAGTTAAGACGAAGTACTCCCGAATTCATCCCACCTAGACTGAGTAAAGAACTAGAGAAATTGAGAGAAATAACTAAGAAAAGTTGTTGAAAGAGAATCCATGAGGGTCATCTACGACCTGTAGAGGAGTCTACGACCCGCAGAAGAGGCTTTGTAAAACCCCAGATAACTTGGTGAAATTTTCTAAGTTTGAGGTCCACATAGGAGACAACAGATGACCCATAAAACTATTCATGACCCGTAGATTGGTTTCAAGAATTGAACATCCAAATAATCAACTTTTTCAGTATCTTGAGCTACGAGTTATCAAATGGCCCATAGAACTCTTTACAACCCATAGAGGTGGTTTCATGTCAAATTCTAGTAACTCAGATTTCTGAACCCCTCATGTACGAGAGGCCATCTATGGCCCATAGAAAGGTCTACGACCCGTAAACAAGCTCTCGTAGAACCTGTCAATAGTTTTTAATAGGGATATTTTTGTTTATTCCTATTCTTTTTTAATCAAACCATTGAACGTTTCAGACTTAATTAAAGTCTTAAAACAGAACCCTAAGGGTATTCTCACCATTCTTCACGCTTTGGAATTTCTTAAGAACACTAGAGGAGAGAGAAGAGCGAGAGTGCAAGTTCAGACACGAAGATCGAACAAATGGGGGGTTGCAAATTAAACTAAGTAAACTATACTAATGCAGTTGACATGTAATCAATGGAAGACCTAACTAGGGTGAGGTGTTCCCCATCGATCCCTAACTTGATATTATCGAATATATGTAACTTTTTTCAGTGTATAGGTGTAGGACGGTAAGCTAGGTTCACCTAACTCTTGATCCAATGATTAGGTAAATTTCATACAAAAACTTGATCCGTCTTCGTGATGTGGCTATACTAACCCTTAATTTAATCTCAGTATAACCTTCCCTTAATCTGGTTAGGTTGATTAGACGAAAAAAGCTCAACTACCTCCTTTTAATTATCTCTTTTTCTATTCGTTACTTCCTTGATCCTAAAAGTAATACTAGGTAACTTCTAATGTAGGTCTCTGTTAAAAAATAATTAAAGTGAAGAGGATTAATTACTACAACCTAATACACCTTCAAAGAATCACACAATATTCGATTTTACCATATTAGTTCCTCATTGTTCCCACAATCCTAGTTGTGGATTTAGCTATGCATGACTGGTGTAGATGCAAAAATTAAGAAAGTGAACAACATAATTAAGCACTTACATAGATGAAATTGAGAATAAGAAATTCAACTCTTCAATTAAGTTTGCAAAAATCGAATAAAAAACACACAAAGTTATTTTTTTCTATTAATAAGAATACTAAAATATGTGAATAGTACAAAACTCTCTGGAAACTCTCGAAAAATAATCTAAAAACCTATTTATAATTAGTAAAATACAAAACTAAAGCGAATAAGAAAAATTTTGTCGACAAACTTTACAGGACCTTTCACGACTCGTAGACCACTTTATGTCCTAGAGATCGGGGTTTCATGGACTCTGGCAGTGTTTTGAAGATAACTTCTATGAGATCATTTCACAAGCCATGTAAGATTCTATGGCTCGTGAAAGTTTTCATCTGATAACCTTTCTGCACCTCTCCACTTTCTGATCCTCATAGCACGATCATCATTCTACAGCTTGTATGTAATTGTATGGCTCGTGGATCCTCCTCATAGAATTGAATATAAGTTTTCACCTCTCACTAGAATTTGATACGGAACCCACTCTACGGCTCATGAATTCCTTCATGACTTGTAGAGGGTTTCGTAGAACACCAAAAACTATTAACTTCAGCATATTTTTCCCAAAGCTTTGACAACACTATAATCCTACAAAACAAACACAAAAACACAATCAAATCTACTAACATTGCATTGAGAACACACAAAATTCCATGTTTTAAGCATCAAAAGTGGTGCATTTTGGTAGAACATCAATCTATTAAGGGTCCTTATCAGTATCCTAAGGGTATTTTTCTCTCATTCGATACGTAAACTTCCTGAGATCAAAGATTGGTGGAGAAAAGCTAGGGTTTCAAGGTATTAACCTATGGTCTTCTAGGTTGTGATTATTCTTTGACTTCTAGGTATGTAAGGCTAAATTAAAACTTGGGGTTTGTTCCCCCTTATGCCCTTACTGATATTGAGTCCCCATGTATGCTTCTTTGAATGTTTTCTTGCAAATTATATACATTCTATGTACTTTCATATGTTGATGATCATCATAAACCTGATTCTAACTAATCAAATGCTTTTCATGAGTTATTTCAAAAACCATATATATATTACTTCAGAAACGATTACATGAATGAACCTAGGGATTGAGTCTTGAGCCTTAATTTGAGAATATTGATTGCGATTGTGATTGAGCATAATGATAGGTTGATAGAACTTGATGGTCCTGTGAGTCTACATAATTGAACTCCAATGATTGGTCTAAATTAAAAGATTAACTTGATAAAATTGATGAATTGAAAGAATCTATTAAGAGACTCAATGATTCATTGATTGGAATGATCGATGTTTTATGAGCACTGAGTCTTTGGAGAAGTATCGAGTACCGAGTTGAGTGGGAGAAAGTCCAACTCAAACTCTATAACTATGCTACCAAACTTAGGAGAGCATTGAAACCATTAAGTTGGATGTTTCCTCTTGATAGGTCTTTAAAATCATAGAGGATTCATTTGATTTGATCCGATCTATTATGGATCGATTCTCTCATTACCCTGGCAAGTATTGAGTGATTGTGGCAATATTAATGAGATTTTTGTACGATCACTGGCTCATAAGTGATTATTTTTGGATAATAGAAACTTCTAAATAGGTTTCATGTTGATAGTACCCTGATTGAGTTGGATTAGACTAGTTTAGATTTGTATTGATTGGTCATTGTCTATCCTTTATTCCTACTTCATATAGCCATTTGACATCTTGATTGAATTTTTTATCTCTTGATTTGAGTATCTGAGTTGATAGTATTCTACCTTGATGCATGCTTCATTCAACCATTTAACATACTCATACATTCAACGTACTAACGTCCATTTGGATTGCATCATTTTATGATGCAGAGGCAGGCACTAGAGATCACTAATAGGCACTCCGTTGAGGATCTATTCAAGATATCCGCTGATTGGTGAGTCCTCCTTGACTTCGAAAGATGTATATCATTTATTTCATCTAGCCTTTAGAGTCAGACTTTAAACTTGTTTTCCTTTGATTTGAAGTAGCCATGGACCTGTCATTGGCACCATTTTCTAGTTGATAAAGGTTTCATAGACTAGAGTTGATTTGTTTGATTGAATATTATTTTGAGCTAGTTTCTTTCTTACTAGCCTTACGATTGAGATTGTCCTCCCTTTTTATTTTTAGTCTTCCATGGATATATTGATATTTATGATTAAATGATTGTGATGAGGCCAAATGGTTCACTTGAGAACTAGTCATAGTCTATGAGTGTTGGTCACGTCTAGGTTATCTCTCGGGGCGTGAAAAACTTGGTATCAGACCATAAAGTTTAAGTTTCCTAGGGAGTTTATGAAGTTGTGTCTCGTACAGTCTTGTTTATGAATGTGTTACGCATCACACTTTATAAGCAAGAGGCTATAGGACATTAGGAAGGGTTACACTTCTTTCATATTTTGACTCGTGCTACAGAGTTAAACTCTATGAAAGCTTTCTTCTAATATGTGCATTATGCGTTTATAGAATTGTGACCATCCCCCCAAAAGGAGCTATTAGAGGAAGAGGGTGCTCGACTAGACAGAATGTTAACCAACTTGAGCCCCAGAATTAGGATGAACCCGAGGCTAAGCCATCCCTAAATAGCCATCTCACGCTGACATCTTAAAGGTTGAGCTTCGCCAGGACATCCAGACTTTGTCCCATGCTGTAACAATACCGATTGCTAAACAAGGAGTAGGCAGATATGATGCTCAGGACACATCCAGTATTTGGGAGTTCTTGAGGATGAACTCACCTGAGTTCACCGGGTCTACGCCTAATGAGGATCCTGAAAACTACATTGATGAGTTATAAAAAGTGTTCCAAATGATGCATGTGACCGATGCTAGTAAAGTTAAATTGGCTACCTATAAACTCAAACGTGTTGCCAGACTGTAGTTTGACTAGTGGAAGAAGTTTAGAGGAGAGGGTGCTCTAGTTTTGAATTGGGCCATATTTGAGGATGTTTTCATGGGTCGATTCTTCCCAAGGAGTTGAAAAAGGCCAAGGTATGATAGTGAAGGAGTATGGTCTTAAGTTCATATAGTTATCTTACTATGCTCCTGAGATGGTTGCTGATATGAGAAGTAGGATGGGTCTGATGGGTTGAACAAATGGTCAAAGAAATATGGGAGAGATGTTATGCTTGCTAATGACATGGACATAGGTAGGTTGATGATCTATGTGCAGCAAGCTAAGGAGGAAAGACATCTAGACAGAGAGGAGATCAAGAATAAGGAGGCTAAAATATCCAGCCATAAGGTTGGAAAGAAAGGAAATGGGAATGGTAGCAAGTTTCAGTCAGGGTCAACTTCTTCATTTGCAGTGCATCGGCACCTAAAAATTGGAATGAGCAAAAATCTCAGAATTTTAAGGCCCAAGGTCAGCAGGCTAGTGTGACTCTAGGTTCACAAGGTAAGCCACCATGTGGCAAGTGTGGCAAACTACACTTAGGGAGATGTCATGAGGGAGGAGATGTGTGCTACAAATGTGGCCAAATGGATCATTTTCAAAGAGATTATCCAAAGTGGGCTGACAAGGCTCAATATTCTGCACCAGCACTACCGACTAGAGGAAATCAAAAGGGTGTTATTTCTGGCGCAAGTGGGGCTACAAACTATTTGTATTTGATGGGCAGTTGTCAATATTAGGAAGTTGCACCAAATGTTGTGATGAGTATACTTCGAGTCTTCACCTTTGATTGTTATGCATTACTTGATCCGAGTCCACATTGTCTTTTGTAACTTCTTATGTGGCCAATAGATTTGAGATTCCTCCTAAGTGTTTGCTTGAACCCTTTGTTATTTCCACTCCTAATGGTGAGTCTATCATAGCTGAAAGGGTTTGTAGAGATTGTGTAGTATCCATCTATCATAGAGATACTCATGCTGAATTAATTGAGTTAGAGATGGTTGACTTTGATATGATCCTTGGCATGGACTGGCTTCACACCTATTATGCCTCAATTGATTATAAGACCTGGATTATCAAATTCCAGTCTCGGAATAATCCTGTCTTAGAGTGGAAGGGTGATTTTGTTGAACTTAACGGTAAGTTTATTTCTTACCTTAAGGACAGAAGGCTAATCTCTAAGGGATATATCTATCACCTCATGCGAGTTAAGTCTGATGATGTTGAGTCCCCCTATTCTTGAGTTTATCCCGATTGTGAACAAGTTTTCTGACATGTTTTCTGAGGATCTGCCTGGAGTCCCACCTGATAGGGAGATCGACTTCAGGATTGATGTTCTTCCAGACACTCAACCTATTTCTATTCCACCTTATAGAATGGCCCCTGCTGAGTTGAAAGAGTTGAAGGAACAATTGAGAGATTTTCTTAAGAAAGGTTTTATTAGGCCGAATGTCTCACCATGGGGTGATCTGGTCCTATTAGTGCAGAAGAAGGATGTCTCCCTTAGAATGTATGTTGACTACCACCAATTGAATAAGGTGAAAATTATGAATAAGTATCCCCTTTCGAGGATCGATGACTTATTTGACCAACTTTAGGGTACCACTATTTTCTCCAAGATAAACCTCAGATCAGGCTATCGATAGTTGAAAGTGAGAGAATGTGACATTTGAAGATAGTTTTTTAAACTCAATATGGTCTCTTCAAATTTCTAGTAATGTCTTTTGGGTTGACAAATGCACCAACAACCTTTATGGATTTGATGAATCGATTATTCAAATAGTACCTAGACATGTCCGTGATTGTGTTGATTGATGATATTGTGGTGTATTCTAGAGATGAGAAAGAGGATGTTAGTCACCTTAGAATCGCTTTGCAGACGCTCAAAGATAATGAGTTATCTTCCACGTTTTCATAGTATGAGTTTTGGCTTACATTTGTGGCATTCCTAGGCCATGTGGTTTCAGGCGATGGTATACGAGTGGACACTCAAAAGATTGAAGTGGTTAAGAACTGGCCTAGACCAACTTCTTCGATTGACATAAAGAGCTTCTTGAGTTTAGTAGGATACTACCATAGATTTGTTGAAGGATTTTCTTCTATATCTTCCCCATTGACTAGACTGGCTCAGAAGAAGGTCATGTTTCAATGGTCTGATGAATGCGCGAAGATTTTCCAAGAGTTGAAAACTAGGTTGACTACTATGCCAGTGTTGACCTTGCCTAAAGGGATAGATGAATTCGTGATTTATTGTGAAGCTTCAAGAGTGAGATTTGGGTGTATATTGATGCAGAAGGTGAAGGTTATCGCTTATGCTTCTGGACAACTCAAGGTCTATGAGAGGAATTATCCAACCCATGATCTTGAGTTGGTTGCGGTGGTATTTGCACTTAAGATTCGGTGCCACTACTTGTATGGGGTGCATGTAGATATGTTTACTGATCACAAGAGCTTGTAATATGTATTAATCTAGAAAAAGCTCAACCTGCGACAGAGAAGATGGTTGGAATTGCTCAAGGACTACAACATGAGCATCCTCTACCACCCAAGTAAAGCTAACATTATTGTTGATGCCCTTAACAGGTTGTCAATGGGTAGTATGACCCATGTTGAGGAAGTAAAGAAAGAGTTGGCAAAGGAAGTGCACAGATTGGCCCGATTGGGAGTTAAACTTGAAGAGTCTAATGAAGGTAGAGTTAATATTTAGAATAAGTATGAATCGTCTCTTATAGTGGAGATGAAGGAAAAGCAAGACCAAGACCCCATCGTGCTACAATTGAAGATAGATGTGCATAAACAGAAGGTAATGGATTTTGCCAAAAGGGGGGATGGAGTATTGAGATATCAAGGTAGACTATATGTTTCAGATATTGATGGTATTCAAGAAAGGATCATGGCAGAAGCCCATAACTCTAGGTATTCCATCCATCCAAGGTCAACTAAGATGTACCATGACTTGAGAGAGGTCTGTTGGTGGAGTGGAATGAAGAAGGGTGTTGTTGAGTTTGTTTTTTAGTACCCGAATTTTCAACAAGTTAAAGTTGAGCATCAAAGGCCATGTGGAGTAGCTTAAAACTTTGAGATTTCAGAATAGAAGTGGGAGATGATAAATATGGACTTTGTTATAGGCTTACCGAGATCTCGCAGACAGTATGATTTGATTTGGGTGATAGTTGAAAAAATGGCCAAATCTACGCACTTCCAAGCAGTAAAGACCACTGACACCGTGGAGGATTATGCTTGGTTATACATAAGATATATTGTTAGACTGCATGGAGTTCCTTTGTCTATCATCTTAGATAGAGGAGCCCAATTCACTGCACAATTTTAGAGATCTTTCCTGAAAGGTTTGGGTTCAAAGGTGAATCTTAACATGACTTTTCACCCTTAAACTGGTGGCCATGCAGAGCGCACATTTAGAACTTGGAGGATTTGTTGAGGGCCTGCGTCATTGACATCAAAGGTAATTGATGACCATTTTCCGCTGATTGAATTTGCCTACAACAATAGTTTCTATTCGAGTATTCAGATGGCTCCGAATAAGCCTCTTTATGGGAGGAGGTGTAGATCGTCGATTGGTTGGTTTGAGGTAGGTGAAGCAGAATTGATTTGACCAAATGCAGTTCACCAAGCCATAGAGAAAGTGAAAATCATTTGAGAAAGATTAAAGACTGCATAGAGTCGACAAAAATCCTACATTAATGTTAGGAGGAGGGATTTAGAGTTTGAAGTCAATGATTGGGTGTATTTGAAAGTATCTCCATGAAGGGGGTGATACAATTCGAAAGAAATACAAGTTGAGTCTAAGGTACATCGGTCTTTATCAGATTTTGAGGAGAGTGAAAAGCATAGCTTATGAGTTAGAGTTACCACCAGAGTTAGCAGCCATTCATCAGGCTTTCCACAACTCCATGCGTAAGAAGTATTTGGAAAATCCACAGTTGGTTGTGCCTGTTGAGAGTATTGGAGTAAAAAACAACCTGAGCTACGAGGAGATTCCTGTTTAGATCCTTGACCAACAGGTTCACAAGTTAAGAACCAAAGAGATTGTATCTGTCAATGTGTTATGGAGAAATCAATTTGTAGAGGAAGCTACTTGGAAGGATGAAGAGGTATACATATTTATTCCTTCCTGTTGATGATGAGAGAGTTGACGGTAATGATTTGTTCCTATCTATTGAGTCTTGTCTTATTCTAAGTTTGACTAACAATAGCATTCTAGAGTCTGATTGATGATTGAGTTGATTTGTTGACTGCTTATTTGCCTAACTGCCTAATTAACTGATTGCATAAGTGATTTGTGTATGTCAATATAATGAAATCAAGAAACCTGTATTTTGGTTTGATTTCCAAGAGAGAGAACCACGACCCATAACATGTTTTACGGGTTATTTGTTGTTTCGTAGAATGAGATCCAGAAACTCAAATTTTGATCTTGCAAATTATATACATTCTATGTATTTTCAAACATTGATGATCATCATAACCTGACTCTTACTTATTAAATGCTTTTCATGAGTTATTTCAGAAATCACATATATATTACTTCATAAAAGATTACATGAATGAACCTAGGGATTGAGTCTAGAGTCTTGATTTGAGAATATTTTGTGATTGTCATTGAGTATGATGATAGGTTGATAGAACTTGATGGTCCTGTGAGTCTGCATAATTGAACACAAAATATTGGTCTAAATTGAAAGATTGACTTGATAAAATTGATGAGCTGAAAGAGTCCATTAAGAGACTCAATGATTTGTTGATTGGAGTGCACGATGTTTTATGAGCACTGAGTCTTGGAAGGAGTATTGATCACTAAGTCTTGGAAGGAGTATTGAGCACTGAGTCTTGGAAGGAGTATTGAGCACCGAGTTGAGTGAGATTAATTCTAACTCAAACTTCAGAACTACGCCGCCAAACATAGGAGAGAATTGAAACCGTTAAGTCGGATGTTTCCTATTGATAGGTCTATAAAAGAATATCATTTGATTTGATTTGATCCATTATGGATCGATTCACTCATTACCCTTGCAAGTACTGAGCGTTTGTGGTAACATCAATGGGATTGTTGTACAATCACTGGCTCATAAGTGATTGTTGTCGGATAAGAGAAACTCCCAGATAGGTTTCATGGTGATAGTACCCTGATTGAGTTGGATTGGACTAGTGTGGATTTTTATTGATTGGTCATTATTTGTCCTTTATTCTTGCTTCAGGTAGCCATTTAACATCTTGATTGAGTTTTTATCTCTTAATTTGAGTATCTGAGTTGATAGTATTCTACCTTGATGTATGTTTCATTCAACCATTTTACATACTCATACATTTCACATACTGACGTCCATTTGGATAGGGCTGGGCGTTCGATCGGTTCAGTTCGGTTTACAAAATTCGGTTCGGTTTTTCAATTTTCGGTTAGTGAAAATATCAATCCAAACCAAACTAAAATAAATTCGGTTTAGTTCGGTTTTTGCAATTTCGGTTTGGTTTTTGGTTTGTTAGATTAATTGAATAAATTTATTTTTAGTAGACTAAGAATCCTTCAACTAAATACTAAAGGAAAATAACAAACACACTCTAAATACATAACAAAAAACTTAGGCAGTCATTTCATAACATTAGTATATTAATGC